>BPLQ01001363.1:0-263774 GCA_021605075.1 Caerostris darwini
ACATTTCTTTCATAAGTACCAAAAAAATACCTTGAATTTAAAATATTCTCATTATAAACGTCATTAAACATTTTATGTCCTCAGAAAAATTAACCTTCACAAGTTCATTCAATTTTTTTTTTTTTTTTAATTTTATAGATTTCTCCGTACAATGTAAGAGAGAAATCTTATTGTTTCCTATAAAAATCACGTGAAAGGTTGTCTAACTTGCATATTCAATATTTCAATAATATATAATGTGCATTTTTTTTCTATAAAAAATATACTACAAATTAAAAAAACACATAATTTTGAATTATAAATATAACCATCAAATAAATTAATAGAATTATTAATATGCTACTGATGTCATAAATTCCATGTAAAATATGTATTTATAAGAAATTAAAAGAAAATACAAAATATTTATTCAAAATGTTAATAGTAAAGAAAACTCAATATTATTTGATCAATTAAAAATCTAAACAAATAATTTAATACCGTTACGTGGAAAGATTGAAATATTTATTGAAAATTTATTTTGTAACGAATAAAATAAAGATTTAAATATGAATTTTAAAAAAAGCACACACATTTCTTTGATAAGTGCCAAAAAAATACCTTGACTATTAAAATATTCTCATTATAAATTACTACGCTAAATAAATATGATCAAACATTGTCTTCGGAAAAATGAACATCCACAAACTTATTTATTTCAATTTTATAGATGTACAATGCAAGAGAGAAATCTTATTGTTTCCCATAAAAATCATGTGAAAGATTGTCGTTTAACTTGCTTATTCAGTATTCCAATAAAATAACGTGCATTTTTTCTATAAAAAATATACTACAAATTAAAAAAACACATCATTTTGAATTATAAATATAACCATCATAGTCAAATACACAGATTCAAATTTTATTAAAATAAATTAATAAAATTATTAATATTCTACAGAAGTCTTAAATTCCATGTAAAATATGTATTTATAAGAAATTAAAAGAAAATACAAAATAATTATTCAAAATTTTAATAGCAAACATAATTTCAAATCAGCTAAAAACTTCTGCAAAAGAAAAAAAATTAGGCTGGATTTATTAATGGATATTAGAATTTTAAATGCAGCAAATGTAAAGAATTAATTGAATTCAATAAATCTTTATATTCAATATTATTCAAATACATCAATTCAGATACAAAATTATTAGATCACAGAGATATTCTAAGAAATTCGAGAAAATAGAAAAATTATCAACACATAACTATAGTAAAAAAAAAAAAAAAGAAATATTGTTATTATTTGTTGTAATTGAACTTTATTAATTTCAGATTATCAACACCAATTATGCCTCCTCATCTCATGTTGAAGCCTGTCAAATTAGGGACTTATTCCAGCAAGTATTTCAGAAATTTGACTTCATACATTCTTTACATCTGTTTGAGAGTTAAAATATGCCTTTTAACATCAGTATAATTCCATGAATGGTATTATTTAAAAAACTTGTTTATTTTACTAAAAAAATTTTTTTTCTTTCTAAGAATGTATGAAATAAGAAACAAAAATGTCAATAACTTCTACTACTTTAATAAAATTTAAGGATCAAACTTAAGACAAATTAAAGATAAACTGTAAAGCAAATTTCAAAAAGTCAAATTTTTTTTAACAAACACAGCTTAAAAAAAATTCAATGGACTCTAAAAATAAAGATGTCGTTCTCCAGTGTGAGTTCGAACATGCCTTTTCACATTGTAAATATTGTAAGAACGGTATTCACAAAAAGGACATTGATGTATCTTGAGATTCGCTTCGAAACTGCTACCAAATTCTGCAAAATAAAAATTAGATTAATTATAACTATTCAAGTTTTACAGATAAAATATAAATTATTTATAAAATTCAAAAAATTCATTTTTTATGTTTCTGTTACACACATTTTTGGAAAAGCAGGATAAAAATCAATATGTGATACAGAACAGCAAACTGTTTGACACATTTGTAAAAATAAAGTATACAAAAATAAAACAGAGAACCAAAAAGTAAAACTTAGTTGTCTGGAATTAAAAATATTAATTTTACTTGGGTCAATAGTGTGAGAAAAACCTCTTCATTAACTGCATTTTAAAAATGTTTACCTTTTTAATTGAAAAATGCATTAAAAATCATTAAACTATATTTTTGGAGAATATAATTTATACTGAATTATTATTATACCGAATCTGATATCTGGTGACATCAGGGTCTCTATTGAGCAGGTATTTCAAATTAATAAATTTTTTTCCTATTTGCTGAGCTTCTACGAATAAAACGTTCTTTGAAATGTTCTTAGAATATATTTTTAGAAACTTAATCTGAAAACATGTGGTAATCCAAATAAGTAAAACTTTATTACTTGATTTTATTTATTATTCAAAGTTTGAAGGGAAAAAATTCAATACCCTTATGTGCCACAAATCAAATATTTATTTGTTAAATATTAAAATATAGAAAAATATTACAGAAATCTCCATTTGAATAGATCATGTGGAAAAATCTAGATATTTATGTTTGTTAAAAACATAACAAAATTGGAGACACCTCTGTTAAATACAATCCAGCATTATAATTTTATAATTTCTTTTCTCTGTCTCTCTCACAAACACACAACAAATATACATAAAAAATATAAATACTATCAAATTATGAAGTTTATTTAGCTTATTATATTTATCATTTATATTTCTATTAATGGTACAATTAATATAATCTTGCCTCCTTTAATTAGTATTTTAATCTTCACACTAATAGTAAGGGTAACTATAAGCAAATAGAAATAGATTACATGCTCCAATTATTAGGTACACTTACATGTTATCTCTTTGTAAAAAGTTATAGGTGTAGTTCAGTTACATAATTGTCTTTTAATCTTTAGAAACTTGTTAGAAGTTTCTTTGTCAAAAAATGTAGAAATATTTACAAAAATAACTGTAGTCTTTAGTGTGGAAAAATGAAAACTTGTTACGTTTTTCCCAAAAGTATTTACATTCACGAAATCCATGATCAATTTATCGCAAAATAAACAGGCTAACAAAAATATGCAAATGTAGATAGAAAGCATTTCAAAGCTTAACAAAAATAAGCATGTTTAGCAAAATAGAAAATTAATTTTAATATTAATTTGATTATTTTGGACACAGTGGTATCTCAGTATATGCCTTTAATCTCTTTCAGACTGTTGGACTTATGCCAAACACATTTCTTAGTTTGCAACGAGGCATGCCTAATCAAGTGATTAAATTTGATTGCACATTATTTGCAAAGAGTGGCTTCATATGTCTTTAAAAGTGATAATCACATAAGCAAAACAAAGTAACACAAATCAAGGTAATTCATTTACAATTATTAGAGATTCACACACACACACACAAATGAAAAATTCATTAATAAGCATAAATATTCCTAGTCAATATTTCCAATGCTCAGCTTTTTTCAATAACAAGAAATCTGAGATAACATAAAAATAAGGAAAATATTAAAAAAAGAAAATTTACTCTTCTCAAATGGTATGTATTAACTTTCAAGATTGTCAATATAGGGATGAGATCATTTATTCATATCAATTTGAAATCTTTAATCACATAAAATTCATTTACTGCAAAATGGGATTTTTAAAAACATATTATCAAGTTAATTTAACAATTAATAATTTCATAACATAGTTTAATTCCTTGAAACATAATATTGTTGCTTCATGAATTAAAATATTAAGTAAAAACAATGATAATAAATTCTTTTATAAGCAGAACTCATTTTGCAAATATTAAAATTTAGAAAATCTCCATTTCAATAATACAGATGAATGAATCATAAGTGTCAAAACTGTACAGAGTTTTAAATTGATAAAAATTCATACAAACTTCTAATAGAATTAACAACATCTGTGATGAATAGAAATAAGATTGCTGTACACACGTACATATTCTGATTCTTTTTCATATATGCACTTACATATTATTCATTATAAATACACTTATATTATTTATTTTATAGAAAAGAATGCACTAATTATCTATTATCTGACACACTAATTATCTATTTTATTTCCTAACGATATTTAAATATTGAATTTCTTTTAACATTAGAAATAATTTTTATTACTTAAGCTTTATAAAAAGAAAAGTAACATTATGGAATCTTTCACAAAGAATTACTTTAAAAATCAAAGAATTTGAAATGTGCTTTTTACTCATAGGATTCAAACAGAAGAATTAAAGTTAATATGAACAAACAATCTAAAAATCCAATTTTCAAATATAAAGTTAGCCTTATAATATGTATCTTCTAAAATTAAAATCAGTGATGTAATCTTGTATGAATTTTTATATGTTTCTTCAAGGTAGAACTTCGTGAAAAGGCTTTGGGACAAAAAGGGCATTTGCAGGGTCGTTCTCTAGTATGAGTCCTCCAGTGATCAGTCAAGCCTTGTTTTTGAGAAAATCTTTTATCACACTCAGTGCATTGAAACGGGCGTTCTCCGGTATGAGTCCTCAGATGAACTTTCAAGTTTTCTTCTCGACTAAATGCTTTGCCACACTGAAATGGGCACTTAAAAGGTCGCTCTCCAGTGTGGGTTAAAAGATGCTGCTTCACATTACCAAGAAGGTATGAGTGGTATTCACAAAAAGTACATTGATGTATCTTCACAGCATCTTCAAATCTGCTAACAATCCCTGCAAAAGAAAGTAAAAATTCAGGCTGGATTTATATATAGATAGTACATTTTATTATACCGAAAATGTAAAGAATTAGCTAAATTCAATATTTTTATTATTCAATTTCAGATAAAGGATTAAAAACAATTGATCAAGAAAACGTAGCACAAAATTCGGACCAGAAAAAAAAATGAACACAGAAATAAAAGAAAAAGTAATTGTCGACATGGAGTTGTATCAGCTCTCTAAAAAAATCTTAAGTGTTAGAACTCCACAATTAAATTCATATAACCTTATAGTACATTTCAGAACAATCGCCATCAATACAAAACAGCAATGATTCCTTTTGATATACATAAAAACACTCGTATAGTATGCAGTTTCTTTTGGTCACCGAAAATAACATCAGTAATTATCTATGTCATTTCCCAGCACTATTTATACATTGCATTTCTATAAACTAAATTTTATTATTTGGATTCATAAACAGTAAAGTAATATCCTGTACCTTTTTACAAATAATTATTTTAAAAGTAATATAATTTATTTGTAAAATGCATTATTTCAAAACAGCACACAAAAATCGTATGCTTAAAGTTCTTTTGATAAGTTATAAGCTATGTAACAAAGACAAAAAGAATTTAATTATTGAATTTAGATTCAAAGTTTTTAAATTCCTTGACAGCATTTTAATGAATTTGCACACAATGGTACTTCGGTATTTAAATTTAATCTGTTTCATTTCTTTGGATTGATACCAAATGAATATTACAGTTGCGAGTCGAAAAACGCACTTTCAAATGACAAAGTATTGTTGAGCAGCATTTGAAAAAAGTGGATGTATCTTCAAATTATTCACAAACATACAATTCCCAAATGTAGAAGGAAAAAAAAAAAAAAAAAAAAAAAAAAAAAAAAAAAAAATGGATATTACAGATTTACAAATAATATGTATGGATTTATTAAGCAAAAAAATATGATATGTTGCTTTATATATAATATGATGTTTTATATAGTGTATATTGTATAAAGATAAAAAAATTTGGGATAACATAAAAATAATGAAGACAGAACTCGAAGAAAGTGATAAAATGAATTTAATTTTTTGAAATAATGTGCATTAATTCTCAGATTTTCAATACTGGGACAAAATTTCTTTTATTCACATCCAAATAAAATCTTTCATCACATAAAATGCATTTACTGTCAAAATGTTTCTTACAAGGATGCCAATTATGTTTCAACTCGTGTGTGAAAACTACCCTATCCAGGGACTCATTTCAGAAAGTATTTTAAAAATTTAATCTCTTACTTTTATTTTGTATCTATTTGAATGTTGCCCTAATAAAATTATTACTATTTTGTGTAGCTGGAAGAATAAAAAATCCTTCAAAAAGTTTGACACCTTTTTTTTTTTTACTTTTATCAAGTTATTTTACAATTTAATAATTCCATAACGTTCTCTACTGCAATATCAGAAATACAATATTTTAACTTCATGATTTAAAATATGAAGAAAAAAAAAATAAATAATATATTATTTTAAAGAACACACTATTTATATAACTCCTTTAATAAATATAAACATTTAGAAAATATTTTTAAGAAAGCTCTACTTCATTGGAACAGGTTAAAAAAAAATCTTAAGTGTCAGAACATTAAATTCATATGAACTTATAGTACATTTGAGAACAATTGTCATGAATATAACCCAGTAATGATTCATTTTGACATATATATAGATGTTGTATTTCTATAAGCAATACAACTAATTTTATTACATTGGATTCATAAACAGAAAAGTAATAATATACATTCTTTCACAAAGAATTATTTTAAAAATAATCTAATTCTTTGAAAAATGCATCTTACTCATAAAACCAAAATCAGGTAAAGTGAATAAACACTCTAAAAAATACACTTATTAAATAGATAGTTAGCATCAACATATATATCATTTTAGAGTAATTATCTCCTAAAATTAAACTCTGTCACCCTTTCTTCTATGAATTGCTACATGAGTTTTCAAGGACATGTCATCAGAAAATGCACTGGCACAAATAGGACATTTGTAGGGTCGTTCTCCAGTATGAGTCCTGGTGTGATCAACCAAGACATGTTTTTGAGAAAATCTTTTATCACACGAAGAGCATTGAAAAGGGCGTTCTCCGGTATGAGTCCTCAGATGAACCTTCAAGTTTCCTTCCTGATTGAATGCTTTGCCACACTGAAACGGGCAGTCAAAAGGTCGCTCTCCAGTGTGAGTTAAAAGATGCCGTTTCACATCGTTAAAACGGTATGAGTGGTATTCACAAAAGAGGCATTGATGTATCTTTACACTGCCTTCAAATCTGCTAACAATCCCTGCAAAGAAAAAAAAAACCCGACTATAGATTATATATTGATAGTATATTTAATACACCAAGAAATGTAAAGAATTAGTTAAATTCAATATTTTTATTATTCAATTTTAGACACAAAAGATTTAGACACGACGAGTTTTTTTGGTCACAAATAACATCACTAGTTATCTATGTTATTTCACAGCACTATTTATACATTGTATTTCTATAAGAGATCACATGGAAGAGTGCTTTTTCTAAAATAAAAAGTATAATATAACTTAAATAAATAAATAAAACGGAAAATTACATTAAACACGTTATTCAGAATTTTAAAGAGCTCTATCATAGTAGAGTGCATACAATAAAACTATTAAATTTTACTAACAGAATAAGTATTCTACACACATCTTAAATATTTCATAAAGAATGCATTGATTAGAAAATATAATGAGGTAAAAGAAATACAAAGGAACTATTTCCACCTTTTAATAATAACATAAAATGAAATGCTTTCATAAAAGTATAACATATAAGGAAGAACTTTGATCAATCTTCGGGACTTTTCGTATAATTTAAAAAAAACAACCAATGTTTCACACATTCAGATAAATGTTAGAAAATAGCAAAATATCTAGACAAAAATAATTTAATTTAGATTAAAAGTTTTTAAATTCCTTGACAGCATTTTAGTGAGTTTGCACACAATGGTACTTCAGTATTTAAATTTAATCTGCTTCATTTCTTTGGATTGATATCAAATGAATATTACAGTTGCGAGTCGAAAAACGCACTTTCAAAAGACAAAGTATTGTTGAGCAGCATTTGAAAAAAGTGGATGTACCTTCAAATTACTCTCAAACATACAATTCACAAATGTAGAAAAAAAAAGACTGACAAAAAACAAAATAGATATTACAGATTTACAAATAATATATATGAAGGATTTATTAAGCAGAATAGTATGACATGTTGCTTTATATATAATATGTTTTATACAGTGTATATTATAGAAAGATAACAAAAAAATTTGGGGTAACATAAAAATAACGAAGGCAGAACTCGAATAAAGTGATATAATGAGATAACGAATTTAATTTTTTGAAATTATGTGCATTAATTCTCAGATTATCAATATTCTCAGATTTTGTGTACCTGGTAAGAATAAAAGTTTCTTTAAAAGGTTTGACAATATATATATATTTTTTTTTACTTTTTTCAAATTATTTTACAATTTAATATTTCCATAACGGTCTCTATTAAAATATCTGAAATATAATATTTTAACTTCACGATTTAAAATATGATGACAAGGCAATGAATATTAAGTTATTTTAAAGAACACATTTATATAACTCATTTTAAAAATATAAACATATTTCAATGGAACAGGTAAAAAAATCTAAAGTGCCAGAACTCAACAGAACATTAAATTCATAAAAACTTACAGTACATTTGAGGACAATTGCCATAAATATGACCCAGTACACAATCATATAAGATGCAGTTTTTTTGGTCACAAATAACATCACTAATTATCTATGTTATTTCACAGCACTATTTATATCTTGCATTTCTATAAACTAAATTTTATTAATTTGGATTCATAAAAAGTAAATTAATATCATGCATCTTTTCACAAATAATTATTTTAAAAATAATCTCATTACTTTGAAAACTGCATCTTACTCATAAGATAAAATGAGTAAAGTGAATAAACACTCTAAAAAATACACTTATTAAATAGATAGTTAGCATCAAAATATATATCATTTTAGAGTAATTTTCTCCCAAAATTAAACTTTGTCCCCATTTCTTCTATGAATTGCTATGTGATTTTTCAAGGACCTGTTATGAGAAAATGCACTAGCACAAATAGGACATTTGTAGGGTCGTTCTCCAGTATGAGTCCTCATGTGGTCAACCAAGGCATGTTTTGTAGAAAATCTTTTATCACAAGAAGAGCATTGAAAAGGGCATTCTCCGGTATGAGTTTCCTTGCTGACTGAATGCTTTGCCACACTGAAATGGGCAGTCAAAAGGTCGCTCTCCAGTGTGAGTTAAAAGATGACGTTTCAAATCATTAAGATGGTATGAGTGGTATTCACAAAAGGGGCATTGATGTATCTTTACACTGCCTTCAAATCTGCTAACAATCCCTACAAAGAAAGAAAAAAAAAAAAAAAACAGACTATAGATTATATATTGATAGTATATTTAATACACCCAGAAATGTAAAGAATTAGTTAAATTCAATATTTTTATTATTCAACTTTAGACACAAAAAATTAAAAACAATTGATCAATAAAATGTAGCACAAAATTCAAGACAACAGAAAAAAAAAATGAACACTGAAATAAAAGAAAAAGTAGCTGTCTGAATGGAGTTGTATCAGTTGTCAAGAGTGGAAGAAAAGTTCTTTCATCCACATCCATTTCCTCTTTCATAATAACTTGACGACATTGAATACATTTTTGGAGAATACAATTGTAATGGTAACAATTATGCCTCATCTCATGTGTGCAACTTGTTACGTCAGAAAGAAATTTCATTAAGTAATTAATAGAGGGTTTTTTTTAATGAGTATTCATTATATAAATATTGAAATTTTAAAAAAATCACAAATAATATGTAAAACATTTCCATTTCAATACAACAGAAAAATAAATCCTTAACTGTCAAAAAAATTATTCGCTAACATAAAAATACAAAGTTGCAATCAAAGGAATTTCAGCAATCATCATATAAACATAATGTAGTTGAGAGAATCTGTAATGATTATAACCCAATTTTATTTTAATGAAAATAAATTTAGGTTTAGTACAATTGAAAAAAAATTATTTGCATAAATGTTACACTGATTAAATTGTTTTACTTTCCTAGAAAGTATAAAGCATAAAATAAAAAAAAATGTATACATTTTCTATTCAGTGCCAATAATAATGAATGAATATTATAAAAAGCAAATACAATTATTTAATATTATTTTAGAAAAAAACATCAAAGATATGACTTGCTTCTGGCATCTGCAAAAGAAGATAACAAATATTAGGGTTAAATTTGAAAAAGAGTTTAACACACTACAAAATGTACACATTTTATCAAATTCAATAGAACTTCATATTAAATGTTTTTATACGCAATTTTGTATATTAAACATTAAAACAAATATATTATAAACATATAGCAAGACATTCAAGACAACTGCAAAAAATAATGAACACAGAAATAAAAAAAGTAATAAAATATTTTCCTGAAATTAAACACTTTTAGAGTGTCAATACTGGGTCAAAAATTCCTCCATTTATATAAATTTCCAGTACTTCTAATGTAATTCAGAAACAAAAAATATCTAAATTGACTATGATGCCAACTATGCCTCATATCTTGCTTAAACCTACCACGTAAATAATTAATTTCAGATATGCCATGCTTTATGTAGAAATACTAAAAAATCAAAGTATTTATAGAAAAAAAAGTTAATTAATAAAAATAAAAACACAGTTAATTATAAAAGTGAGTACTAATAATTTAATTTTTAATGAGCACAATTGGTATCATAGTAAATTTCTTAAGATCACTTTCTTCTTTGTGATTATTTTCCTACATGAATTTCTAAATGTGCTTTTATGGTTGAATTCTGAGAAAAAATTTGTCACAGTGTAGGACATTTGATGCGATGTTCTCAAGTAGGAGCTCTGATGCCTATACTAGAAAATATATATATATATTTTTTTACACCAAAAACATTTGTAATAGTATTCTCTGGTGTTATATCTCTTCAGATAGTACAGATAGCTACAATCAATACATTCCGCACTGAAAGCATGCAAAAGACTCCAGATCTTTCAATTGACAATTGTCCTGATTAAGTTTCAAGGGAGTGGTAATCATAAAAAGGACACTGTTTGTCTTTGCAAGCATTTCTGCATTTTCTTTTCAGAACTACTGCCAACATCTGCAAAAGATAGGATTGATTTATTTATCGAAATTAAAGTTTCACACACAATAAGATGAAAAGAATGTATTAAATTCAATCATTGTAATCATAAAAATAATAATAAAAATACTCAAAATTATTAGGTATGCTTGCATGATTCTAACTAAGGAAGTAACTCTAGTTGATCCTCACAAATTTTAGTAAATTTACTTGTGAACAAGATTCCATTTAAACTTCCAACTATCATTTTCTTGAATAATTGTGAGAATTAAAAATTTTAATGAAAAGTATCGATGTCGAGTGAAATTAATTATTTTTTTTGTACTTCTCAGCATATCAATTTTAATCTAAAGAACACAATTTTGAATAAAAACTAAAAAATTTCATGTAATAAATATGAACTTGCCCAAATGGTTTAAAAATACAAAAAGTTCTAGAAATAAATATTTATTTAAAGTTAATATTATGAAATAGTATCTTCAAAGGAATTAAGAAATCCATTTTTATGTCCATGTGACAATTTTCTACTATATTTTTCCTACTTCTTGTAGAAAGTGAAATAGTGTTTGCCATAGAAAACATATGAAAATTTGGCTAACAATTTTTTCAGTTAATATACCTGACTATGAAAAATTAAGCAAAAAAGTAATAATAATTAGATTTGCTAAATAAACAGGCATATTTTTTTACAGAGGACAGATTACAAAAATATATGCAACTTTTTATTCTAAACTAAACTTCATGAAAATAAATCAAAAGCTAAACATTTCCCTAGCAGCATAAAATATATAATTTGCATTTTTTTTCAGAAATGCAAATTCATTAAGTAACAGCAGTTATATTTATTTTAATGAAAATAAATTTAGGTTGAGGACAATTGAAAAAAAAATAATTTGCATAAATATTACACTGAATAAAAGATTATTTCACTTTCCCAGAAAGTATAAAGCATAAAAAAATAATAATAATAATAATAATAATTATAAATTCTCTAGCAAGTGCCAAAAAATTTAAAAAGGTTAAATTTTCTACAAGTCAACCACTCAATGGATATTTTTTACTTATGCCTATCATTAATTTTCCGAAACATTTACTAGATAAATCCTTTGATAGAAAATAAAGTGACATTATGCTTTTTTTAATGTAAAACTACTTTAAAAAAATCAAATAATTTGAACAGACAAACACAATCAGAAAAATAAAAAACAAAATTCATTAAAAAAATTTTCAGTGCAATTCTGAATCAACAGTTATTAAAATTAATATCTCCAAAGTTTAAATAATTTTCTCCTAAAATCAAATTGTGATGTCCTACATAAATTTTTACATATTTTTATAAGTTAAAATTTGTAGAAAAGGCTCTGGCATAAAAAGTCCACAAATAAAACCTACAAGCGGCTATGTTTAATAAATGTTTTTCTATACTGAAAAAGGCATTCATAAGATCGCTTTACAATATTTCAGGTAACCAACACAGTACAAGAATTTATTGATGAAAGTAAATCATTGATTTCTCTTAGAAATTTCAAGCAAAAATGCTATCTGCATCTGGAAAAAAGAGAGAGAGAATTCATATATAAAAAAAATTAAATGGAAAGAGATCTAAGGAATTAAAAAATATTAATATTAGGAATTGCTAAACAAACATGTGCATTTTCTAAAAGGCATATTATTAATATTTTATGAAGAATAAAAACCAAAAAAGTAAATTAAAAGTTAAGCACTTCAATAGGATCATGAAATATGTGATTTTCACTTCTTTCTGAAATGCAACCTCTATGAAGAAATAGGTATTATAAACACAAAAAATGAGCTATAAAAGACAATTTCTTTCATACAGTACATTAAAATTTAAATAAAACATAACATTGATCACAAAAATTAGGAAAATTCATAATTATAAAATTCCAATAATAATTCTTGGCAATAATGATTTTAATAATAATTTTTATTGTTGTAAATATATTTGGGTCTATATAGGTACATTAGAATTAGATTTAAAATTAAATTACTTATTTACATATTTATTGAATAACATTTTTTTTTCTTTCCTATGATGTATGAAATATAAAATAAGAAAAAAGTTTGATATGCCATCTGATAACAATAAATTTTAAGCATAATGGTAGCCAATAAAATTTGAAATGGTTCAATTTTTCTACAAGCCAACTTCTAAATAACATTTTTTTTCAGTCATATAAAAAAGATCTTTCATTTTAATTTATATACACAATTATCTAACATTTCATTTATTTACTGTTATTTTCTCCTTTAAAAATTCATCAAAACCTTTGATTTAGAAAAGGAAGAATTGAAAAAGTTTTAGTGAACATTCTGAATTTCATTGAAATAAAATATTTTTTTAAATATTTATTGTTAATGCTTCAATCCACAAATTTATATAATTATTAGTATTTTCTTAGAAATTAGTTTGCACTATCAGAAAAAAACCTACATAAAATGAATCCTCATTTTATGTCATTTACAAAATACTACTATCTCGTCACTCATCTGATTGCTGTTTTATTATAAATTTCTTTTAATTACCTATTTATATAAAATATAAATAAAATAAAATAAATATTCTCTTTTGTATACTTAAAAATGAATAAATCATTATCTTCAAACAGAAAAATACAAAAAAATTTCAGACTAGATGCTGAACTTTTACTCAACAAAATAATTGTTCTTTTCTATACAATTTCATACTATTTTATTTATAATTTGAAATTTGAATATAGTATTTCATTCACTTCTCATTAAAAAAAAATTACGTATTAAGTTTTGGAAATTTATACGTATATTTTTTAAAAAATTTACAAATTCATAATCATCTACATCTTTGATATATAAATATATTCTTCATTATTTTAGAACATAGAAAACACATTTCTAGTATTTGATACATCATCTCTATAAAATCATTACTTATTAAGTAGTTATAAGTTAGTATAAACTTTATTTAAATATACTATTATATCTCTATTTATTTCTTCTACTAATGAAACAAAAATACTAACAGTTAATGATAATAATAACAATTTAATCACTGTAACTTGATTTAAGTTGTATTCTCTTTAATGAAGCTTTCATGATGATGATGATGTGATATATGGGGATGTGAAGCAACAAGGACTATAATCCCCTAATCCCTATATATATGAACAGTTAGTTTTTCCTTATTTTTAATATGTCACTCTCCACGATCGTGTTAGACCGGGACCTACGATTTAAAGTGGATTCCGAACCACTACAAACATCCATGGCACCACCGGGACTCGAACCCGAAACCTGTGGTACCGAGCGCTAGCCACTCGGCCATTCAGGCCCCATGAAGCTTTCAAATTTTCACAACATGCTTTTTTGTTTACAAACTTTTTGGATTAGTCCGCCCTCATTTCATGTTGCCATACAATAAACAATAAGTAGAGCTGTTGTTCAATCTCGACTACGGATACGGATACGGACGTACCTGTTACGGAGTTCCTGTGGGGTAAATATATCCCTCAGAACTCCATATAATCATATTAATAAAAATTACATTTATGCGTTAAACTTCTATAAAGATAGGCAAAAATTGTAAGCTTAAAAAAAATGAATAAAAGATAAAGAAAATTAAACTAAAAAAATGAAAAAAAAAATTATATTGTAACGTATCTAATTACAAATAGGTTGCCAAAGTTGCGTAATCACAAAATGGCATACACTTTCAAGACAAAGGCAAAGGTTGTGTTCTTTTGGAGCGCCGGGGGACAGGATCCCCTTATCTCCATTTGCATAATTAGTGAAATAAAATAAAAATAAACTTTAAGAGAGAAAACATAAGAGTGTATAAAAGTGTAATAAATGTGTGTGACTAGAGTGTAGAATTATGATGAGCCATAGCTCAGGAGTGGAAAATATAAGTGTATATTGTGAAAAAGAAAACAAAAAGTTAATGTAAAAATCCTTTGCACTTTGATAGAGAATTAATAGACTACAAAGTAGTCCGATAAAACTCAAGAGTGTGTGTGGCGGAAAGAAAAGGGTAGGAGAGAACAAGAGTCAGAACCGAGCCTCAATTCCCCGTGGGACGAATTCATTTACCGAGAAGAAAGAAAAATGCCGAGCGCCTTAACGCCGAGGAACGGGCGGATACCCCTGGTAGAAGTCGGAGCAGTTCGCAGAATTTATTGCGCTCTTCTCATTGGTCGAGTATTCCGACGCGAAAAAGTAGGCGGAGCAATATAAAGCGGAAATCGTAATCGCGGTCGGGCGCCTGGCGCCATCTAGTGAAGTAGAAATGAAAAAGCTGTGATGAAAATTTTGATCGGAAAAACGGAAAAAATGAAAAATAAAAACAGAAATTAGAAAGCGGAGTATGAAAACTATCCCGGGTCTAGATGGATTCTTTTCGGTTGCGGAAAATTAATAAACTGTTGATTTTTGATGGCTCTAGGTCTTTTAACTGATTTTCTATTGCAGTGATCGTATGCCGGAAGATTTGTGATGAGTGGATTCGTAGACGCGCTGAATTTGCTGAGAAATTTTTCTGAAAGTTTCCGAACATGGTCTAAAATAGGTTCTAAATTGAGATCATTGTGAAGCAAGTTTCTGTTTAAATAGAACGGCGCGTTGGTTATTCGCATAATTTGCTGATTTTGAAAAACCTGCAGTTTCCTCAATGTGGTCATGTTAGCAGTAATCCAAATAGGAGACGCGTAAGTTAGAATGGGCCGCAGAATGGAAGTATAAAGAGTGAGTTTACTTCTGATCGAGAGTTTGCTTTTAAAAATTTGGAGTGGTGCAATTTTGTGGCTAGCAATGGTGGCTCTTTGAAGTGCATCCTGAATATGTTGAATAAAGAGAAGTCTTCTGTCAAAAATAACCCCCAGGTACTTGTAAGTATGAACGAACGTTACTGGTTCATCAAGATTTTGATGTTTGGCAGAGTGATGGCCTTAATTTTCTTTGTAAAGATGAGGCAGGCACATTTTGATGCGTTTACTTTTACTTTCCACCTGGAAAGCCGTGTTTCGAGATGAGAGACATAATTCTGGAGGTTCGAAATGATGTTAAATTGATTCAGATGTCTGGAAATAATTGCAGTGTCATCCGCATACATGGCCGTGTGAACATTGGCCATGCGCGGGAAATCATTCACGTAGATGTTAAATAGTAGCGGCGAAAGAAGTGATCCTTGTGGGAGACCGCTGGCGATTGCTCGTGGTGAGGATGTTTGGTTGTTTACTTTAACTCGGAAGTGCCGATTAGAGAGAAAAGAGTGAATTAAAAGTGCGATAGGTGTTGGAAATTCTAGTTGCATGAATTAAAATTAGACCAGTTAAAATTAGCATGAGTTAAAATTAGACGCCTGAAAATTAGACCAGTATGCCAGATCTTATCAAACGCTTTCGCGATATCCAAGAAAAGTATACCGGTACTAATTTTCTTTGAAAAACCGTCGTGTATGAGTTCGGTAACTCGAACGAGTTGATGGGTTGTGCTGAGGTTTTTCCTGAACCCAAATTGTTCAGGAATTATGATGTTATTGTGAGTGCAGAAATGATTAATTCGTGTTAATATGGCGTGTTCGAAGATTTTACTAAGGCTGCTAAGAAGAGAGATGGGTCTGTAGTTTTGCGGTCGATTTTCATCAGAACCGCTTTTGTGTAATGGAGTGATGATTGCCGTCTTCCAGCAGGCAGGAAAGTGTGAAAATTTAAGCAAGTGATTCATAATAATGATAAGCCATAGAACAAATTTAAGCGGGAGGTGTTTAATCATGGCATTGTTTATGCTGTCTTCGCCTGGAGCTTTGTTAGTTTTTAATGAGTGAATAAAGTTTAAAGTCTCCGAGGCAGTGATTGCGTTAATGTAAGTGGCGTGAGGTTCGTGTAAATAGTGATGTGCAGCCGAGATAATTAAAGTGTCCGTAGAGACGTGGTTTTGGTTCGGATTTGGTGAAAATTGAGTTCGCCAGCAGTCTGCGATCAGTTCAGCCTTTTCCACTGGTGAGATGGCAGTCGTCCCTGCGTCCGATGTGAGAGGCGGGATGGCGGTGCTATTGCTTCTTAACGCAGCTACTTTTCGCCAGAGTGAGGTACTATTGTCTGAAAGGTTTGCCGTGAAGTTGGACCAGTTGTTGCTATTGAAGATCTTGATTTGTTTTTTGATGATATTTGTCAGTCTTTTGATGGATTCTTTGAGTGCTGGATCCTTTGAGCTCTGCCAGGCTTTGCGAATTCTGTTCCTGTTGGTGATATTGCTTCGAATATATGCTGGTAGTTTCTTTCCAGGCTGACAGAAATGCGGTCTAGACGTCTTGTCTAGAGTGTCCGAGATTGTGTGTGTGAATTTGTCAAGTGCGCGTTCCGCATCTTCAGTGGTGTTAATTTCTGTTAAAGGTAGTGGGGTGTGGTGTAATGTATAATTATAATTGAACCAGTTTGTAATTTTTCGCTGGGTGGATGTGGCGAGGTTGCTATGTAATTGATCGGATGATCGGAAGGTGATCTGAGTTGAACTCATTAATCACCTCAATGGATGCGTCGTACGGAATATTCCGTAAAAGTGCAAAGTCAATTATTGTGTTCCCATATCGAGCCTGAGTGCTAATGTGAGTATGGGTGTGTGGTGCCAGTAGTTTGATGTCTTTCCTGGTTTTAAGAAATTTGTTGAAGACAATTCCTCGGTGAGAGTTACGCGGACTGTTCCATGCTGTGTGTAAGGCATTAAAATCTCCAGCAATAATAGTGTTTTTGTTAGCCTCGATAAGTTTTTTAAGACATGTGGTAGTTGTGAACTGCGGTTTTACATAGGTAGAAACAAAAGTGATTGGTGGTGTGTTGTCTAATTTTAATTCTACCATGGTGTGTTCGATACTTCGAAGCTCTAGAAAAGGTTTTTGATGGTGAACCAGACTGTTCTTTGCATAGATACAAGTACCTCCATATGTTCTGTACGTATTACTGTTTGGTCTATCCGTCTTGTAGAGAGTGTAATTTGGAATTCCTGGCGCGTAATCAGAATTAAAGAAAGTTTCTTGAAGCATGAAGATGTCTAAATTTTGATCAGAAATAAACTCTTGGATTTCTTCGAATTTTTGACGAACGCCGCTAGCATTGAAGAAGCCAAATCGAAGAGACTGCAGGTTATTGTGCCAAGAGCGATTGAATTAGTAGCCGTGATATTGAGCGTGATAATGCTCGAAAATGACTAGCGCCTTTTCCTCGTCCGCCTCAAGAACACGTAAAGTAGGCAAAGCCGACCTTATTGCCCTGAGGAGAGCGGGGAAATGAAGCGTGTCGTCGTGCGCGAATTTTGAAAGAACTTTGAACAATTCGAGAGCAGAATCTGATAATATTGCGGGTTGACTGCAAGCCACTCCCATCGGGGAGGAGTCGGTAAGCTGACTGTGCGCTGTTGCGCGGCGGGCTTATTATTGACGATCTGCGCATAGCTTAGTTCGGTGGTGACTCTTGTGGAAGGCTGTGGCTGAGTCCTGGGAAAGTCTTGTTGACTTGTTGATGTTGTTGATTCCTAAGATTTTGAGCATTGCCAACTGGCTTAGTGGAAGGATTATTTTGTTTCCGCTTTGGGAAACGGGGGCACTGGCGCCCCCAGTTCGCCGCGTGGTTCCCAGAACAATTAGCGCATCTGAGTTGACCGGTTTCTAAATCCGGGTTGCAGTCTTTAGCTGCATGATTTCCAGAGCATTTCACACAACGTTGTGGGAGGTGGCAAGTCTCGTTGCTGTGCCAAAACCCCTGGCACCTGAAACATTGTGGGGAGTTCCGTCCCCTATATCGTTCAATTGAAACTTTTGTGCCAAAGAGCTCGGTAATCCCGTAGATCTCTTCGATGTTCAAGCAGTTAACTACTTGAACATAGAAGAGAGGCATTGGCTGCTTGTTCTGAAACTTCGTCAGCTGAGTGAACTTGCTGACGTTGAAGCCCTTGGCCTTGATGGCCTCGATTATGGGGTCATGCTTAGTGCATGAAGGTAATCCCCTGATGACTATTCTGACTGGACGGTCCTTCTGAAGGTTGAAACACTTGAATTCAGCGCCTTGTTTGACAAGGGCTGCCTTCAAGCGCATATGTCTTCCTCGCTGTCAACTGTGAGTTTCAAAAAGTTGTCCCGAGATTGGACTGATTTCATTGATGGAGCTGCGCGTCTGTAAATCGCATTATTCGACACCCAGTTGGCACAAGGCCGAACAAAGAAAGGCGGAATCCTCAGTTTGCGCGGTTGTTCTGGGACGGGGTCGTCAGCCACATCCATGGTGTTAGTAGGAAGGTTAGAAAAGTTTGTGTTACTACCTGATGGCAAAGTAGCAGTGGCAGAAGTAGAAGGGAGAGTAGACGTGACTCGCCAGATTAGGTGTTTAGGAGGGATCGTGAAACCCTCGGAGTCCATTTGTCGCTTTCCACCGCCCTTTCTAGGAGGGACAGTCTGGGATTGCTGAACACTGGGAGCGGGTTGTGCTTGTTGATAGCTGTTTGCAGTCTGTGCTGCAGGTGAATTAGCGTCAATGATATGTTGCACCTTGTCCTTCAGGTCATTGAGCGTCACTGGGACTTGGTTTGGTGTTAGGTTCAGCTTGCTGCAGCGAGCGAACATCTCGTCGGAGGTAGCAGTAAAAGCTTGTTCATACTGTGCTGAGAGTTAACTCAAACACCAGTCGAGATCGACTGGTGTTTGAGTTCATTGGCTTGTATAAGATACATTTCAATATTGTAACAACCTATTTGTAATTAGATACGTTACAATATAATTTTTATTCATAGTCAAATACACTAAAAATTAAACAAAATTACTAATTTTACAAATAAAATTCAAGAAAAAGTTTATCAAAACAAATACCAAATTAAATCGACTCATTCAGCAGAGTCCTCTTCACCTGAGATTAAACATCGTTGATTTATTTTTTTCACGAACACAATTCATTCACACTTTACGATGATTTACATTTTTCTTACTTTCTTCTTTTTTTTTCTCTCAAATCATAAGATTACTATTATCTATTTATCATGACTTTTCTTTCCTACTGCCTTCACATACCGTTGAGTAGATGAACGCTTCGCGTTCAGGCACTCGACATCTTTATTCAACAATGATGAAGAACATAAAATACACTTTATGAGAATAAAAATTTTAATGCAATACCATTTATACCTCTACTCATTACTGAAGCAAGCCGAGTTGGGCCTTCATTTCAGCAAGAATTATTACAATTTTATTTCATACATATTTATTACAATTTGAATTTTGCCACCTTAATAATTATTCGTATCCATCCTTGAAATATAATCATCATAACTGACTAGACAGCCCTGGGCCTTCTTAAAAGATCCAGCCAGGCTGTTCTCCTGTTGGCCGTGGACCACCAATTTTTGATCTTAATAACATTCAAATTAGAGTCTAAACAGTCGATCCATCTCTTTTTCGTCCCCTTGGTCGTTGCCCAAAAGGGGTTACATTGAAAACCTTCAAAGCAGCTCTATCACTTTCCATTCTCATGAGATGACCGGCCCATCTCATTCTGTTCAGTTTAACACATTTTAGAATGTCAATATCTCTAAAAAGTTCGAAAAGTTCAAAATTGCATCTTCTTCGCCAATTTCCATTGTCATTGATGCAACCAAAAATTGTTCGTAGCACTCTTCTTTCAAAGATTGCCAACATTTCCTCTTCTCTTGCTGTTAGTGACCCTGTTTCAAATGCATATGTTAATACTGGTCTTATGAGAGTTTTGTACAGTAAAATTTTAGTTCTTCTCTTAATCAGTTGGGATCTTAATTGGCTTCTAAGACCAAATAGACAGCAATAATTCTCATTTGGATCTCGGGGCTGATTTCAATTTGGTATTCTATCTCAGATCCCAGGTAATTAAACTGTTTAACTCTGAAATATAATATCCTCCTCGATATTTTTCGTCCATACGTTTTAGCACATTTCAAAGAATGTCCACGAGAAAAAATCCTGTTACGACGACACAATTAGGGACGTGATCGAGTGTGAACGTTCATGTACCCCTTCAATTTATCTTTACGGGAAAAGGCCTTCTCCCACGAAGAACATTGAAAAGGACGATCTCCGGTGGGAGTCCTCAGATGACGCTGCAGGTTACTGTTCTGCCTAAATGCTTTGCCACATTGAAACGGACATTTAAAAGGTCGCTCTCCGTTGGGAGTTAAGACATGCCTTTTCACATGACTACTATAGTATGAGTGGTATTCGCAAAAGGGACAGTGATGTATATTCACACTGCCTTCATATCTGCTAACAATCTCTGCAAGAGAAAATAATAATTAATCTGGATTTATTTAAATAATTTCACACACAAAAAATGCAACGAATTAATAAAATTCTATGAATCCACATAGTCAACATATTTCTTTCTCAGTTGTTTTATATACAAAAACTCATACATATAAAAAGGAATTTAAGTCAATAGAAAAATAATTAACCCAAAACAAAAATTATCTGAAAGGAACTGCATTATTTCTCGGACTTTCAGTATCGGGACCAGGGCCGGATTTAGATGAAAAGAGGCTTTAAGCTATTTCACTTATGAGGCCCTTTCGCCTCCCATTTTTAAGTTTGTAAATTACATGAGAGATAATAAAATGCATCATTAGCTGTGATATATACCAGTATGTTAAATGAAACATGTTGTGATGGGTACTAATCTTTATAAAAAATGGAGCACGGTTAATAAATAAAAAAAAAGTCGACAGCACTTATTTGGACATTTATTCTCAACACCATATATAGTACAGTGGTACCTCGACATACGAGTGCCCCAACATACGAGTTTTTCGAGATACGAGCCGACGAGCAAGTGATTTTTTGCTTTTAGTTACGAGCGAAATTCGAGATACGAGTCCGGTTCGGTTCGGTTCGTTAGTAACACGCAGTCGCGCCATCACGATCAGTTAGCAGCGTGCTTCCGCTGTGATAAGTTGTGTAGTTGTGTTCGCGTTTTGTGTTGTGTTTACATTTACAGTTGTAGTTCGTTTATTTTTATTACCATGGATCGGAAAAAAGTTTGTAAAAAGTCAAGTGCTAACCCGGAACCCGGTGTTTCAGTGGAAGAGGAGATTGTATCTCTGGGGAAATTCATGGGTCTAGAGGTGGAAGAGAGAGACGTGAACGAGATCATCGAGGAGTACACCCAGGAACTGACGACTGAGGAGATACAAGAGTTACAGTCACAGCAGCATACTGAGGTTATGCAAGAAATTGGTTTTGAGGAGTCAGAGGAGGAGGTTATTTCTACAAGTGAGATAAAGGAGATCTTAGGAATGTGGGAGAGTGTTTCACAGTTCGTGGAAAAAAAACACCCAGAAAAAGTTGCAACAGGTCGTGCATCTGACATTTTTAATGACACTTGCCTAACTCATTTCCGGAACATTCTGAGAGCGAGGAAGAAACAAACCTCCTTGGACATGTTTTTTTCTAAACGGCCTACAGGTGAAAGCGAGAAAAATGTAGCGAAAAAGGCAAAGACCAGTGAGGATATCTAATTTATTTCTTTACATTCTCTTTTTTGTTTTTGTGCAATAAATATTTGATATTTATAAATACGTTTTTATTATTCAAAACCACGTAACAAAAATAACTGGGATGACATTTTGGAGGTTGGAACGGATTAATGGTAGTTCAATTGTTTTGTATGGGGAAATTTGCTTCAAGATACGAGTAATTCAAGATACGAGCAAGGTTGCGGAACGAATTAAACTCGTATGTCGAGGTACCACTGTACTTGTAACAATAACTAATCAAACATAACACACAACATTTACAAAGAAACAAAATTCAATAATAAAAATCTTTGCCCACGAAAATAAAATATGCAATAAAAATTATCATATTTTCTATCAAATAACAGAATGCAAAAACTATACTTTGGTGCAATCTAGTACATACAAATGAACAGACCCAATGAGCCGAACGTATTGATCTTACCAATACATTTTAATGTTTGTTCATGAGTCATATGTGTAAAATTTCTCCTTATTTTAGATTCAGTGTTTACTGTTTTTAGAATAGTGTCATTCTAATTTTTCTAACAATTTAAATGTAGGCCCCTCTTGATCTTGAGGCCCTAGGCTGAAGCCTAGTTAGCCTATAGGGAAATCCGGCATATTCAGTCAGTTCAGAGAAAGAAAAACAACACTTCTGGTCGATTCGTCGCAGAACTCTATCTTCTTTTAAGATAATACGTCTTAAAAGAAGTTTCATGTCCTTAAAAGAAGTCAATGAAGAAGTCCCCATACGATTTTCATGAATTCGGTCCCATGAAAAAGTACGTAGAAGTGCAGTAGGCAGTTTCGGACTTCTTCAAACAGCATAAAGATGGTTTGGTTTGTCGCTCAACGGTAATTTTGTACACACTTTAGTCTAATTAGACAGGGAACTTCACTTTAACGTGGATCCTGAACCACTCACAAATGGCCATGGCACCGCCAGGATATTCGAATCTGAAGCCTGTGGTACCAAATGCCAGCGTGCTAGCCAATCGGCCATCAGGCCGCCAGCTGAAACATTAGTTTTCCAAAGGGTGGAGCCATTCAACCTGGTGGAGCACTGGGATGATTGCTCAAGGCGATTTTGCATGACTGGCATACCAAGTATGGACAGCATGGCCTTCGAACCGAAACATTTTTATGGCTCCTTATATGAATTATCTGAAATGAAATTTCGATCTTGCATACAACTGCGTCAGGATCTTTTTAAATCAAGTAATCTTAAAATTTGAATTTTTTTTTTTTTTTTAACTTTTCTTTTAAAAAATTACTAACAATTTCTTTTGGTGATAGGGTTAAAGGTTTCAGATTTGAAAATCTTCTTCTTTTTAGCAACTTAGATTACAATTCGTTAATTGTAGAGCTAGGTGGTATGTCCTAAAAATTAAATTTTTAAGTTGATGAAAAAAATACGGAAAGTAAATATTGATTTTAAATTATATTAAAAATAAATATTTATTTAAAGAAAATTTTTTTTTATCAGTAATTAAATATAATAATGCAGAAAAACTTTTTAAGAAATCTGTATTTCAACATGTTAGGTAAACGGATCCCGGCATTTTTTTCTCTATGGTAATTTGCTAACACAATAAATAAATAATAATAATAATAAAAAAAACACAGGACATTAGTTTTAAATCCCCATGTATGGCTACTTAAAATATTATGTAATTTTGAAGGATTAAAACGTTAATAACACTTAAAAAAATTGAAATGTGCAAATAGCAAAAATAATTATACGAAAATAATACAGAGTAATAAATAATTAGATGTTGATAGTAATAAATAATTAGATTTTGAATTAAAATTCTCATATAAATTCAGTTCTAAAAACAATAAATACAAAAATAAAGCACAGAAAACAATAAATTCAAAAATACAACAGAGAAAAAAATAATTATTTCGCCTGGAATGATATATTCTTCGATATAAATTCTATTCTGAAATACATTTCGAGCATACACTTCATATAAAAAGTTATAGTTTTACATATAGAAATACAATTTTTTTTTTTACATATTTTCCTTTAAAACATATTCTTATAGTGTTCTTTAAAAACCTCCAAATGTAAATGGTTAAAAAAAAATTCTCAAAATTAAAGAACTTGAATAAAATTTTCATACAATGCTAAAAGAACTTTTTTGTTCTAAAATAAATCTATAAAATTAATTTTTAAGAGGCAATTGGTACAGCTACAGTTAAAGTTACTTTCTTACACGATGCTTTCATGCATTCATTTTTAAATGCCTCTTTAAGATAGAAAAACCTTGGGCACAAACAGGACATCTGAAGAAACGATCACTAGTATGAGTTCTCATGCGTTTATTCAAAGTACATTTTCACAAATAATTAACATGTAAAGAGCGCTCAGCAAAGGGAAACCTCCCATGAACCTTCAGATGAATGTTCTGAGTAACACTGACAGGAAAGGACACTTAAAAAGTCGCTCTCCGGTGTGTGTTAAAACATGGCTATTCGCGCCACCCAGATTGTAGGATCGAGTACAACACTGGTGCAGCTTCAGATTTCCTTCAAAACTACAACCAATATCTGCAAGAAAAAAAAATTAAAGTAGATTTGTTGATGGATTTTAGAAAGTTTCACATCAAAACATTAATAAAATTTATAAAACTTAGCATATCATTAAATTCAACGTACGATATTATTATTACTTTAAACCCAAAAGATTATAGTGATGAAGCAAGAAATTCGAGATAATAACAGAAAAAAAAAAAAATAAGAACAAAAAATGCAGCATAGAAAAAAAATAATATTTTATTCTGTTTATAGTTGATTTCTTGCAAAATCAGAGCGGAATTGTGTCGTCAATCACAAGCACGAGTGGCTTGAAATTCGTCCATTCAGCGTTACTTTATGATAAAAGAAATAAAAATATTAAAATGTTATCATCTTAAGTATGCTACAATGCATATCATAAAATTCTATTATATACATATTAAATATGTTTTATACCTATAACATATTATATGTTATGTTATATATATGATATGATATGTTACTGGTATAATAAACATACTAAATTGTTAAAATATACATACAAGTTTTTCTATAAAAGGGTTATTGTAAATTTTAAAAAAGTCGAAATCTTTATACAAAACATCAATCTGAAATTAAAAAAAAAAAAAAAAAAAACAATCCAGTATGAACGTTCAGGTTTCCTTCCACACTAAATGATTAACTAATACTGCTATTGTAATAATCTATTAGTATTGCTAATTGCATTGATTATGCTAAATATTGCAAGTATGCTAGTCTCTCCTGTGTGAATACTGCACCATCATTCATTAATTTCGACAAGTATCTTAAAAATTTGATGCCCACATTTTTTAAAAAAAATTTCATTTTAATGTTAGAAAAATACATTTCCTAATATTTATGTAGCTGACAGGAATAAAATTGTTTGCTAAGTTACAAAACGCTTTTAAAATTTAAGTTTATTTTTACGAATTCTGCAATTCACTTGGATTCTTTGGCAAGTAATATTCTGCTTTAATGAATTAATATACGAAGATAAAAAAGGAAAATATTAACTTATTTTTATGACCACAAATTTTATAGTACTTATTTTATGAGTATTACAACACAAAAATTTAGAAAACATATTTAAAATGTAATATTTAAAATTACACTGGATTTCAACAATGAAGTGTCTTTAAATTATCTTTACAATTTCTACAAACATTTATAAAACAAAAATTACATTGATTTATTGATTCAAATTTCATTTTTTTACACAATAAAGTGAGAGAATATTTATAAAATTTAAAAATATTCATATTTGATATTTCTGTAATAAAATTTTTAAAGAACCGATGAATGCATCTTAAAAGTCAAAATTGTACAAATGATATTTTTATAAATTTTCATGCTAACTCCAATAGAGTTGGGAGCGTTCGTTATCTATATAATTACATATTCTAGTGTGTGGTGATTTCTTTTTCGCATATATATATATATATATATATATATATGTGTGTATATACAGGCATATAATATGCAGATTGCCTTGTTCGTAGAAAACAAAATACAAAGCTAATTATCTATTTTATTTCAGAACAATATGTAGACGTAGTATTTCTACTATTAGTACAACAAATTTTTATTGTATTGGTCTTATAAAAATAAAGTAATTTCACACAATATTTGGCGAAAATCTATGATAAAAAATTAAAAGCAAAAGGCTTATTTATAAAATTCAAAAAGAGGAATTAAAGTTAAAATGTTCAAACAGTCTATAAATTCCATTTTCGAATATATAGTTAGTAACAAAATGTATTTCTTCTTATTAGAGTTTCTCTTAATATTAAGCTTCGTAACCCATTCTCTTATGTATTTCTACATGTCGTTTTAGGGCTGAAGACCGTGAAAATGTCTTTTGACAAACAGGACACTTGAAGGTTCTCCAGTGTGTGTCTTCAGATGACGTTGCAGGTCAATGTTCTGACTAAATGCTTTGCAGCACTGAAACGGACACTTGAAATTTCTTAAAAATCAAGGAAATTGCAAAGTAAATCTTAATCAAAATGATGCAGGAAAGTATATACAGACACATTATGTGGAAATCAAATTTTATAACATAAAATTAACATCGTATTTATAATTTTTGTGAATAGAATCAATTTCTCATAGAATAACACTTTTTAATCCTCTTTTGTATGAATTTTGATATGTTTTTGTAAGTTATGATTCTGAGAAAACTGATTGCCACAAATACGACATTTAAAAGGTCGTTCTCCGGTGTGAGTCCTCAGATGAACATTCAGGTTTGCTTTCTGACAAAACGCTTTGCCGCACCGAAACGGGCACTTGAAGGGTCGCTCTCCCGTGTGAGTTAAGACATGGCTTTTCGCATGACTAAGTATACATGAGTGGTATTCGCAGAAAGGGCACTGGTGTCTCTTCACCTTGCCTTCATTGCTAACAATACCTGAAAAAGAAAATAAAAATTAGACTGGACTTATTGATGGACATTAGACTTTAACTAAAAAATAAATAGAATTTCAATAAATAACGTGCTTGTTTTCCTCTAACAAACCAGAGTAGGAATGAAAAACTATAAACACCTGATTATATTAAATTTACAAATAGCCACACTATAATAAATTGTACCCAATCAAATTACTGTAATAATAACGTCTAATTTAATGAATGGAATAACGTATTCTGTGTAAAACATGCATTAATAAGTTTATAGTAAATGAAAGAAACTACAAAATAATTATTTGAACATAGAAAAGGCCGTTCTCCGGTATGGGCCCCTCAGATGACGCTGTAGGTCACCATTATGGCTAAACGCTTTGACACACTGAAATGGACACTTAAAAGGATGCTCTCCGCTGTGAGTCATCAGATTAAACATGCTTTTTTACATCACCAAGATTGGATGAGTGGTATTCGCAAAAGAGGCATTGATGTATCTTCACATTGCATTCATATCTGCAAAAGAAAAGTAGAATTAACTTGTATTTATTGACGGATATTAGAGTTTAATTCAAACAATTCAAACTTTTAAATATGCAGATGTACATATATATATGGTGATTTAATATACATATAAAAATTTTGAATTCAGTAAACCATTATATTCAAAAATTGTATTGCTAATTTTTTGTAAAATTCTTTATACACAATATATAATATGAGTAACGAGAATGTCACGGTATCAAAAAAGAAATATATAAATAAGAACACAGCTATATAAATTCAGGAAAAAAAATCAAAAACTGTATAAATCGCATTATTTTCAATTACAAATAGCTACATCATAATAAATTACAAAGAACATTTAACAAACAATATTTAATTATTATAATAATACCATTTAATTAATGAAATAACTTCTGCGAAAAGTATGTGCTCATAAGGGAAGATTAAGTAAAAAAAAATAATTATTTCAACACTACAATAATGCAAATAATACATGACAGACATTCATTAGAGAGCAATATTTAATGAAAATATTTAGTAAAACTAATACTATTCAAATAAATCTGTTAAAACAGTCCAGGTGATCTGCTGACGGATCAACTTTCTGTAAGTGTGGATATTTTGAATCTGGTAGTGAAGTCGCTGACTTCGAGCTGCATTTGAAATACCCTCTTACTTCATTAAAATTTCCAACCACCCTGACATATTTTCAACAAGCATTACTTTAGAACTTCATTACCGATAGCAACACAGGTAAACGGGTTCGCAAGGTAGATACAGAATCATGAACTCTTCACTCCCACGTTTGTTTCTGAAAGAGAGAATCGACTATTTTAATAAACGTGTAACAAAAAAGTTGTTCGTTAATTTGATTTTTCATCTTTCTGATATAATCTGTTAAATACGGTAATTCATAGAAATAGAACAAAAAATTCGAGATTTCATATACACAATAAAGGCAGAACGAAAAGAAAATAATCAACGGATGCACATGTTGTTGCAAGTGAGAATTCCATGAAAATGCATTAGGACAATTTTGTCAATTATAGGGTCGTTTCCCAATATGAGTCCTCGTGTGATCAGTCAAGCTACACTTTCTAGAAAAACTTTAATCATTCTCCAGTATGAATCCTCAGATGACTATCAGGTCGTATTCCGCACCAAATGCTTCGCCACATTGGATCACACACTTAAATAGTCGCTCTGCAGTATGAATTAAAATATGGGGTTTTCACATTAGTTCATTTGCATGAGCAGTATTCAAGAAAGGGGCTGGGATGTGTCTTGCACGCATGTCTTCTCACAACATCTGCAAATAAATAAATAAAAATTAGTCCGGATTTATTTATTCATGAATTAAGTTCATTGGAACTTTAATTATATTTCAAGAACATAAAGTACACTTTCTGAGAATTAAAAATTTTAATGTAATACCATTTATTCCTCTACTCATTACTGAAGCAAGCCGAGTTGGGCCTTCATTTCAGCAAGGATTATTACAATTTTATTTCATACATATTTTATCGCAATTTGAATTTTGCCACCTTAAAAATTATCCGTATTTCGTATAGCTTACAAAAATAAAATTTTTCCTGATAAGTTAGAGAATTTTTTTTTTTTTTTTACAAATTACATTGCAATTCATTCACTTCCCAACGAGGTTGCAATGTCTAAAACATATTATCAGCCTTTTTGGAATTTTGCCACCTTAAAAGTTATCCGTATTTTGTATAGCTTATAGAAATAAAATATTCCTTGAGAAGTTAGAATTTTTTTTTTCTTTTGTCTGAGAATTGTATTGCAATTTATTCAATTCACAACTAGATTGCAATGTCTAAAATATAATATCAGCCTTTCCATATGTATAATTAAAAAATGTCCCCGGCCTTGTTACTAATACGACACAAATAGGGGAGCTTACCCAGTGTGAATCCTCGTGTTAAAATCCAAACTAAATTTACGAGAAAATTTCTTCTCACACCGACATTGAAAAGGGCTTGTAAAAAAATGATTACAGAATCACAGATTGTAAAAAAATGGGATACAACTTTTGTCATCCACATCAATTCAAAATATTTACCATTTTTATTATATTTCCAGAACATACAAAACATTTACTGAGAATAAAACTTTTATTATAATGTCAATTGTGCCTTTTCTCAACTCTGAAACCTGCCAAGTCAAACACTCATCTGAGCAAATATTTTGAAACATTTTTTTCACGTGTATTTTATTTTCAACTGGAATTTTGCCTCAACAGAATTATGAATAGTTTGTATATCTAAAATAAAATTTAGAGTTGAAAAAAAAGTGATGATTGTATGAACGAAATTCATAAAAAGAATAAGGGATTTACCTTTAAAACTGCTCACATTACAGTTTTCATCAGTTGCCCGTTGTGGCCTTCTTTAAAAGATCCAGCCAGGCTGTTCTCTTCTTGGCCGTGGACCTCCAGTTTTTGATCTTAAAAACATTAAAATCAGAGTCTAAACAGTCGATCCATCTCTTTTTTTGGTCTTCCCCTCGGTCGTTGTCCAAAAGGGATTGCATTGAAAACCTTCAAAGCAGCTCTATCACTTTCCATTCTCATGAGATGACCGGCCGTTCTCATTCTGTTCAGTTTAACAAATTTTAGAATGTCAATATCTCTAAAAAGTTCGCAAAGTTCAAAATTGTATCTTCTTCGCCAATTTCCATTATCATTGATACCACCAAAAATAGTTCGTAACACTTTTCTTTCAAAGATTGCCAACATTTTCTCTTCTCTTGCTGTTAGTGACCATATTTTAGATGCATATGTTAATACTGGTATTAAATATTACAGTTTTACACATAATAATATGCAAACAATTCATGAAATTCAATACAACTTTGTAATGCACTTCTGTCTGTTGTGCACACTTATTCCAAAAATGACTACTTCCAGGTTTTTGTAGATAATATACCTATATGCTTTTACTTACAGTAATTGCTGATACACTTAATTAAATTTCGATGCTAATTCATGTCAACTACAAGTTACATTCTGTTAACTTTACTCAAAATCACTCAATAGAACCTACGAGTCAATTTCTGTTAGATCTCAGCACACAACTTCCACCTCTCTGTCGACCAAATAGTGTAACCACATCAACAAAAATTCCTTCCCAATTAGTATTGGGACAACTTATTCTTCTTTGAATTCGTTCTAAATTCTTTTTGGATTCTTCTTCTAATTCTCTTTGAATTCTAATTCTCATTCTTTTAATTCTTACTAGATTATTTAACATTATACTACTGCGTCCAAAAAGTAAGACCCATTTTCAATTTAAAATTCCCGAGGCTTATGGAATTAAATTTTTTTTTCTTTTTTTAAGTTGCTGGCACTATACTTGACATTTGTGTGAAATTTGACGTCAAAATATTCAATGGTGTTTGAGTTACGCTTAGCTTTGTGAGACGCTAAATTTCATTCCGGCATTTTTGAAAATGTCTGAATTCATTGAGCAAAGAACTTGCATTCAATTTTGTTTGTGGAAACTGATAGAATGTTGCGGAAGGCATTCGGTGAACATTCCTGTATCAGAAAAAAATGTTTAGATGTGGTATAAACAGTTCAAAGAAGGCAGAGAACGCGTTGACGACGAATAGGCCTCTGGTCGACCATCAACCTCAACCGCCGAAGCTCATGTCCAAAAAATAAAGATTTGGTGCTTGCAAACCGTTGATTTACAATCTTCGATAAAAATGTTGATACTTAGAGTGCAGAGATAAAAAATTTTATTGAAGATTTATTTTGCAACGATTGAAATATATAAATTAAGAAATAATATTTAATGTAAGGGTTCGATGGAATTTGAAGTATTTTTATTTATGCTAATTATTTACGGAGTTATTTCACCAGCAAATTAAACATAACTACCACACTTTTGCAACTACAAGAAAAAAAAACCAAATTTCTTCTTCCAATAGTGCGTTAACTAACGCAAAACAATAAAATAAAAATACATGCATACAATTCAGTGTGGCCCATTTTAATAGTTCTAGTATTCCTGATTCGAACATATTATTTGTACATGTATTTTTCTTTCTAAGGCAGCTGGCAAACAGACAGTTGCCTTTTATGCCTTAAGGAAAGGGTTGCACCGACGTTACTCATTTATCACTACACAGGATTTGTCTGTAGCTTGACCATAAGCTACGGACTCGGAGTAACAACACCCCCGCAATGCTATACGATCACGTTAGACCGAACCTACGGTTTAAAGTGGATTCCGAACCATTACAAACATCCATGGCACCCAAAACCTGTGGTACAGAGCGGTAGGGCGCCAGCCATTCGGCGAACAGGCCCCTATGCATGTTGTGGTGCCCTTTGTAATTGCACAAATTTTGAAATTAGATTCTTCTCTAAAAATTTAAAAAACTAAGATTATAAAATACACAAACAAAATTATTAAAAATAAGAGTTTTATTAAATCAATTGGCTCGTCGTTCAGCATCTTTTCTGCAAATAAAAGCTTATCTATTTTAAAATGGCTCCCCTACGAGTTCATATCGAGAGAAGGTTTTGCCGCCCATAAAATATGGCAAAGGAAAGAAACCTCGGTGACCCTTTCCTCCATGAAATTTTTGTGCACTATTTTATTCCGTGTTTTCCAAGAAATCCGTGTCAATGATTTGGGAAAAATACATCAGAACCATTGTGCAACTCTCCTAGGAGCGTCCATGTGCTCGTTTAATGCATCTTTACGAGAAGATCTTTCTTCGCACAAAGAGCACTGGAAAGGGGGCTCTCCGGCATGGGTCTTCAGATGATTCTTCAGACTAATGCTGTGAGTGCCACATTGAAATGGACACTTGAAAGGGCGCTCTCCGGTATGTGTCCTGAGATGAACCTTGAGGTTACTTTCTGTACTAAACGCTTTGCCACACTGAAACGGGCACTTGAAAGGTCGGTCTCCCGTGTGAGTACGAACATGCCTTTTCACGTCAGAAACATTGGATGAGTGGTATTCACAAAAAGAACATTGATGTATCAACACATTACCTTCATATCTGCTAACAATCCCTGCAAAAGAAAATAAGAATTAGCTTGCTTTTATAGATTCACATTGGAAATTAACGCAAAAATCCAAAATCATTAAAAATGTAGATGCATATATTATATAAATATATGGTGATTTGATGTACATATAAAAATATTAAATTCAATTAATCATTATATTCATAATGTGTATTGCTCAATGTTTATGGAAGATTTTATACACAATAGATTATATGAGTAACGAGAAAATCAAGAAAGGAATGAACGCAGGTACATAAATTCATAAAATAAAAAAAATAAAAAAATGTATACATCACATTATTTTAAATTGCAAATAGAAACATAAGTGTAAATTTTATACACAAAATTTATTATTAAAATAATAACATTTTATTAATGGAATAACGTAATCTGAATACAGTATGTATTCATAAGGGAATACTAAGTAAAAGAAAATAATTTCAACACTACAACAATAAATATAACACTTGAAAGAAATATATTAGAGAGTAATATCTAATGAAAATATTTCGTGAAACTAATCATGTTCATATAATCTGTTAAAATAGTCCAGGTGATCTGCTGTCCGGTCAACTTTCTTTAAATGTGGATATTTTGAATCTGGTAGTAAAAAAGTGGATTTCAAGCTCTCTTTGAAATACGCGATATCATCTTACTTCATTAAAATTATGCACAAAAAATTTAATAGAAATAGCTTATTAAACAAATATTAAATTTGATTTAACTCATGAATGATAACCCTTTTTTGCTAAAATTACCCATCGTTGATTTGTTTTTAAATGACCCCCCCAAGTGTTCATATCGAGAGAAGGCTTTGCTGCCCATAAAATATGTCAAAAGAAAGAAACCTCGGTGACCCATTCGTCCTTGAAATTTTGGATGCTATTTAAGGTGAGAATTCTGTGAAAGCGCTTTGGTACAAATAGGAGACATGCACATCTCAAGTATGAGATCCCATGTGCTCATTTAATCCATTTTTATGAGAAAATTTTTTTTCACACGTAGAGCATTGAAAAGGGCGCTGTCCTCAGATGAACCTGCAGGTGGCTGTTCTGAGTAAACGCGTTGCCACACTGAAACGGACACTTGAAATGTCGCTCTCCGGTGTGTGTTAAAACACGGCTTTTCACACGACTACGTTTAGATGAGTGCTATTCATAAAAGGGACATTGATGTATCTTCAAATTATCTTCATATCTGCCAACCACATCTGCAAAAGGAAATAAGAATTAGTCTGCATTTATTGATGAATATTTGAAATTAACTCAAAAATTCAAACTCATTAAACATGAAAATGCATATAATATATATATATATATACTGAAGTGACAAAAGTCATGGGATACCTCTTAATATCGTGTCGGCCCTCCTTTCGCCCGGCGAAGTGCAGCAACTCGACGTGGCATGGACTCAACAAGTCGTTGGAAGTCTTCTGCAGGAATATTGAGCCATGCTGTCTCGATAGACGTCCATAATTGTGAAAGCGCTGATGGTGCAGGATTTTGGGCACGAACAGACCTCTCGATGATGTCCCATAAATGCTCGATGGGATTCATGGCGGGCGATCTAGGTGGCCAGATCATTCGTTGGAATTGTCCAGAATGTTCTTCAAACCAATCGCGAACAGTTGTGGCCCGGTGACAGGGCGCATTGTCATCCATAAAAATCCCATCGTTGTTTGGGTACATGAAGTCCATGAATGGCTGCAAGTGATCTCCAAGTAGCTGAACATAAGCATTTCCAGTCAATGTTCGGTCCAGTCGCACCAGAGGACCAAGTCCGTGCCATGAAAAAACAGCCCACACCATTACGGAGCCACCACCAGCTTGAACAGTGCCTTGCTGACAGTTTGGGTCCATGGCTTCGTGGGGTCTGCGCCACACTCGAACCCTACCATCAGCTCTTACCAACTGAAATCGTGACTCATCGGACCAGGCCACGGTTTTCCATTCATCTAGGTACCAACCGATATGCTCACGTGCCCACGAGAGTCGCTGCAAGCGATGTCGTTCTGTCAGTAAAGGCACTCGAGTCGGTCTTCTGCTGGAATAGCCCAAGAAAGCCAAATTTCTCCGCACAGTTGTAACAGACAAGTCCCTTGTACGTCCCACATTGATTTCTGCGGTTATTTGACGCCGTGTTGCTTGTCTGTTAGAATTTACGACTCTTTGCAGACGTCGCCGTTCTCGGTCGTTAAGTGCAGGCGGTCGACCGCTGCGCTGTCCATGGTGGGATGTTATGCCTGAAATTTCATATTCTCGGCACACTCTTGACACAGTGGATATGGGAATGTTGAATTCCCTAACGATTTCCGAAATGGCATGACCCATGCGTCTAGCTCCAAGTAACATTCCGCGTTCAAATTCTGTTAATTCCCGTCGTGCGGTCATCATCACGTCAAAATCTCTTCACATGAATAACTTGAACGGAAATGAAAGCTCTGCGAAAGCACTGCGCATTTAAACTTGTTCTACGCGATGCTACTGCCATCTGAAAATTTGCATATTGCTATCCCATGACTTTTGTCACTTCAGTGTATATATATATATATATTGATATAATGTACATATAAAAATATTAAATTCTATATGCCATTATATCCATAATGAGTATTGCTGAATATTTGTGAAAATTTTTATACACATTATTGATAACATTAGACTATTAATTACACTAGATTATTTTTATACAATAGATTATAAGAGTAACGAGAAAATCAAGACAAAAAAAATGAACGCAATTATGTAAATTCATGAAAAAAAAACCAAAACATTGTGTAAATTTTAAATTACCAATAGCAATATACTATTAAATTACAAACAAAATTTAACATACAATATTTAATTACTATAATAATAACATTTATTTAATGGAATAACGTATTCTGCATAAAGTATGCATTCACAAGGGAATATTAAGTATTAGAAAATAATTTCAACATTACAATAATACAAATAACACTTGAAAGACATTCATGATAGAGCAATATTTGATGGAAATATTTCGTAAAACTAATTATATTCATATAATCTTTTAAAACAGGTGATCTGCTGACGGGTCTGACGTGGATCCTCGGATGAACCTTCAGGTCGTATTCCCTACAAAATGAATCACTCTGAATCACACACTTAAAATAGTCGCTGTCCAATATGAATTAAGACATGTGTTTTCACATTAGTCCATTTGCATGTGCGGCATTCACGAAAGGGCCGTTGATGCATCTGCACGTCTTCACACAATCTCTGCAAATAAATAAAAATTAGTCTGCATTTATGGATGGATATTAGTGCAATAACATGCGAGTAATTTAATAAGTTCAATAGAAATATCACAGCTTAGATAGCTTTAACTTCAGATTAGCTTTACATGAAAAACGTTTAGAATCAATAAATCTTGGTGCGTTAGGAAATTCGTAGCAATACAAAATTAATGAACACAGAAATAAAGTTAAAAAAAAATTATTGTTATAAATAGATCGTTTTAGTTATCAGATTGTCTCTATTGCAATACAATTTATTTTACCCACATCCCTTTAAAATCTTTGTTGGATTCATTGCTAACTAAGCTTTCGTCACCTATTTGTAATTAGCTGCATTACGATAAAATATTCAATTACACTATTAATTACAGAAAATTAAGACTACTAGGAGCACAAAAAAATTTACTAGAAACCAAAGAACTATTAAAATCGATGCAATCGAAAACAATTATAATCGATACAATCGAAAATAAGTATTAAAATCAATTGAACTAATCGTTCATAATCCTCTTTTGCTAAGATTACTCATATTTGTCAAATGCCTTCCCCCCCAAGAGTTCATATCGACAGAAAATTTTGCTGCCCATAAAATATGTCAAAGGAAAGAAACCTCGGTGTCCTTTTCCTCCAAGAAATTTTGTAAGCTATTTAAAAGTGAGGAGAATTTCGTGAATATGCTTAGGGACAAAGAGGAGACTTGCAGAATAGTTCTCAAAGTATGAGTGCTTATGTGCTCATAGTACATCTTTACGAGAAAATCTTTTTTTTAACACAAAGAGCATAGAAAAGGACGCTATCTGGTATGCGTCTTCACATGACGCTGTAGGGCACCGTTCTGACTAAATTCTTTGCCAAACTTAAATGGACCCTTCAAAGGCCGCTCTCCAGTGTGAGTCATCATATTAAACATGCTTTTTCACGTCACCAAGATTTGATGAGTGGTATTCGCAAAAGGGACACTGATGCATCTTCACATTGATTTCAAGGCTGCCAATAATCTCTGGAAAAGAAAATAAGAATTAGCTTGCATTTATTGATGGATATTAGAAATTAACTCAAACAATTCAAATTCATTAAAAAATGCACATGCACATATATGAAATTTTTTTATGCACAATAAATTATATGAGTAACAAGAAAATCAAGATACCAAAAAAGAAATATATAAATAAGAACTCAGGTATATAAATTAATTCCTCTTACTTCATTATAATTTCCAACAATCCAGTCATATTTTCAACAAGAATTACTTTAGAAATCCATTACCAATAGTGATACATATAAACGCGTTCGCAAGGTAGATGCAGAAATTTTCGATACTTCACTCCCACGTTTGTTTCTGAAAGAGAGAATCGACTGTTGTTAATAAACGTGCAGCAAGAAAGTTGTTCATTGATTTGATTTTTCAGATTGTTATAATTTGGTATATAGAATAATTCACATATAACATGAAACATGAGATGACATATACAAGGCATGACATATATACAGGTCAACTTTCTTTATGTGTGGATATTTTGAATCTGCTAGTGAAGAAGCTGATTTGGAGTTGCGTTTGAAATACCCGATATCCTCTTACTTCATTAAAATTTCCATTCACCCAGCCAATGTTTCAACAAGTATTCCTTCTGAAATCCATTACCAATAGTGATACATATAAACGGGTTCGCAAGGTAGATACAGAAATTTTCAATACTTCACTCCAACGTTTGTTTCTGAAAGAGAGAATCGACTGTTGTTAATAAACGTGTAACAAGAAAATTATTCATTAATTTGATTTTTCAAATTTTGTTATACACAATAATTCATAGAAATATAACATAAAACTCGAGATGCCATATAGATAATAAAAGCAGAAATAAAAGAAAGTAAAAGGATGCACATGTTGTTTTAAGTGAGAATTCCATGAAAACACGTTAGGACAATTATGACATGTATAGGGTCATTTCCCAAAATGAGTCCTCGTATGATCAATGAAGCTTCGTTTTTCAGAAAAACGTTTTTTCGCACGAAGAACACTGAAAATTGCGCACTCCTATGTGGATCCTTAGATGAACCTTCAGGTCGTATTTCCTACCAAATGTTTGGCCACACTGAATCACACACTTAAATGGTCGCTCCCCAATATGAATTAACACATGGATTTTCGCATTAGTCAATTTGTATGAGCGGTATTCACGAAAGGGGCGTTGATGCACCTTGCACGCACGTCTTCTCACAATCTCTGCAAATAAATAAAAATTATTCCGGATTTATTGATGGATATTATAGTTTTAAGTGCAATATGATAAATAATTCAGAAATTCAATAGTATTATTACATAAATTAGATACAAATTATTTAAAACCAATAAAACAGATTTAATAGGAAATTTTTAACAATATAAATTACTAATCACAGAAATAAAGTGAAAAAAATGGCTGTTATAAATATAGCATGTTAGTTATAATATTTTCAATACTGTAATACAAGTTATTTCGTCCACATGCATTTAAAACATTTGTTAGGTTCAGTATAACATCAGTATGAGCATCCATTTGCGTATTCAAAGCATTATCTTTAGAGGAAAATCTTTTCTTACAAACAGCACATTGAAAACTCTCCGGTGGGTGTGTCTTCAGTTGAACCTTCCACTGAATCTGAGTAAATGCTTTACCACGCATAAAAGGACAAAGATCTCCGATGTGAGGATCCAGAATTGCTCCTCCCAGTGCTCCTAACTGAGCAGTCAGGTATCATGATGTTTGTATGGAGGATACAAGCAACACAGCTAAAGTGAACTTGTTGTTGCCCAGATTAATATGTGAAGCGGGAAGTGACGCCTTATTAAAACAGTAAATGCAACAATAGAAATTATATTAAAAAATTAGTATTATCTCTGAAAGACAAACACGCACAACCAAAATGGTCTGTCAATGTCCTCATTTTTTTTCCTCTCGTGAACATGCACTCAAAGCTTACCCTGGTCAAATTCCCGCCAACTAGTCTAATGCTAATGTCATGCACCAGTGTTTCTTAACATAAATGCTGATACCTCCCCTTGCACGTCTGTTGCGCGTATTAACGAGGAAAGTTTTGTAAAGGACAAGACCAAATTTCGTCCTTTACAAAAACTTCCTCCTTTCCACAATTTCTTCAATTTGTTTGGTGGGCGTAGCTGCAGTAGCTAAACTGAAGAGAGTTCAGATTGAAGATTTTAATTTTCATCGCTCTATGGTGTCATTTCGTGCACACTTTAGGCTAATTAGAGCGCGATCCACAATTTAGCATAAATTCCAAACCACCAACAAAGCACCACCGCCAGGAATCGAACCTGAATCTGTGGTACCAATGGCCAGAGCTCTAGCCCAGATGGCCAATTGGCCATCAGTCCGCTGATTATATTTGGAGTTACTAGCCTGGACGACAACATTAACTCTTTCACTTAGAAGATGCTAGACGATGCAGACGGACTGTTTCTTTGACGGGTTTTTTTTTTTTTTTTACATTTTTCTAGAGCTTAGCTTCATCTGTTTAAGAAACTCGACATCAATTCGCTGGTGAATTTATACGAATTACTATTAGAGATTTCGCATGGAGAGTTTGTATCTAATTCCAACTGATTTGAGGATTGTAAATTATTTTCGGTTTTATGAAGCCTCTGCCTTAAATTAGATGCAAATTCGCATTTTATTCGGAAATCAATTGAATACTTCATTAATATGACTCCTAATAAGGAATCAAAACGTTTTTTTTCAAAGCCTTGATTACACTTTTGCTTGTAGTATTTGCGCAATGACTGTCTTTGTTTTAAATTTAAGTACTAACTGAATGTAAATTTTTCTTGTAATTCTGACAACGGATCGTTATTATCAATATATAAAACTGTGAATCCTTGTAGATTAATGAATAGTAGATTTTTGCAATTACCAGTATATGTCGAGGGCAATCTGCAATTTATCAAAACTTCTTCAAAATCTGGTGGTTTCACTGTAATATTCGTTGATCTTCTGATTTGAAGTAATTTTTAGAGGAAATGCAATTTTCGAAGAATAACAGCAATATCTGCAGACATTTTATCACTTTATAGAACTGTCACCGTGTTCGCACTTATATCCTTTCTTGCTATTAACCATATTTAATTTAGAGAGATGCAGTTTATTCTTGTTTAGATTTTTTCCAGCAGTTCAGTTTTTACTTCCACACATCGCTGATCCATTTAAAGCATTCAGTTCGTCGATCAAATTCTAGGACTTCACCAACAAGACTTTGCAATACTTTAATTCCCAAAACATTCAATAATGTACACGTATAGAGAAACAAAGAATCAGGATGACTGCTTTGGTGCACAGACACTACTTCGCCAGATTCACAGAGAGCAGTTGCAAAACAAAAATGCGCCACCTATCGCCGGAAAATTCAACCATAAGAACTGACTCTGTAGCAAAGACATTGGAACAACCCAGTGCTTTAATTGCAACAAGTTTCTCCATGGTAATAATAATTGTGGCTGAAACCCTAAGTGTCTCAAGTGGAGGCCCCCACTTCATCAAAAAATACCATATTACTGGTCTAATTGAATCCCCCACCTGTATCAACTGTGGCATGCAAGGTCACCTCGCCTCATGGCGAGGCTGTTCCATATTTCCCAAGACATCATTCAAGCCTTCCACTGCTACTGTTTTACCACCTAAAAGACCCTTCAATGGCGATTCTACAGACGAGAGCATCACTTTTGCTAAAAGATAACAAAGTGACATCTACGATATTAAGTATGCAGCCAAGACAAAAAAAAAATAAAACAGAAAGAAGGAACGTTAAGAAATGCTAGAAATGTCCTTGGAAGTCGATTGCACGTCCTGCAATGCAGTCGAAAATAAGCGAGCTCATTTGCAAAAGCGGATTTGGTTCTGTCCACCATTTCCGCTCTTCCAAACAAACCGTCAACAGCATCTGTTCTTCCATTTGTCAGAGAACGCAGCCTAAAAAACAACGTACTTTCCTTAAATTGCGTGGTTATTCCACAGCATACTCTCTGAAAATATAATTTTAAAAAAATAACATTTTCTCTCCTTCCTTCATTATCCACGTTTGTTTGTTCTTCTCATTGTTCGTGAACCAGTTGAGGCCGTCATACTGGCATGGATCCCCTTCTATCAACAACGCAAATCGTTTTATGACTACACTCCCGACAGCGTTCCCGCGTTCAGTCCCCACACAAACACACACTTTTTCTCTAGCAATTCCCATAGTTTCACCGTCGTCCACAGGCTTTGTTAATTATTTTTAAAAAATCCAGTTCTTCTGGTTTTATCATTCAAATTGGCTCGTTCAAAATTTACAATAACTTTTTAATTGATATTTTAATTTATTTTTCGCAACTATGTAGATAAGCACAGGAACACCACCCTTATTCAATCTTGTCCGAGAGCTTTTCTCTTATTCTCTGGATTTTTCTCACCTGTCTGTCTCGGGGGCTTTCCCTAAACACCAACAACTCTCTCTGATAATCTAGAATTTAAAAAAAGAAAGGATTAAGACATTCCTCTCTTTAATATGCTCAATTGTAAAGTAATCCCTTCGTCTTGCCATTATGTTATTTGCTTTTCATGTGGCACGTATTTTCTTTTGTTTATTGAAATTTTTTTAACGTAAACATGCCCTCGAAAGAGGAACTTCAAATAAAACAAGTAATATAAAAAAAGTCAATTCCTACTTTTTTTTCACTACATTGCAGGAAGTCCTTTGTAAATAAATTTCATTCATTTTTTTAAGTTTATGTGGCGCCATCTATTGGAAGATATATGCAACTTAAATCTAAAAAATATATTATTAATTAATTAAATTTAATGAATGAATTCATATTTGAAAAAACTGGATTAACATCCAGTGTCCTCCACTACAATTCTAAAAAAAAAAGATGTATTTGAACTTGAGTGGATGAATAAGAAGTATTTTATGAACGATTGAAAATTTGAACAAGATATATATAGGGAGAGTGGGAACTAATAGAAGGAATTGAAAAAAAATAGTACAAATTTCTCGCATGACATTAATAATGAACAAAAAAAATAATTGCTTGATGCGATATTGGAAAAGCATTTGCCTTAAAAGTAAGAAAATATAGATACAGGATTATTATAATTACAGTCCCACTTTCAAAATGCTGTAAAAAAAAGAACCACTCGTCACGATGAGTTCACATTTGAACTGAAGATACTTGAAGAAGAGGGAAACGGTACGGCCTCCAAAACAACGTTCTAAAGCGTATGAATAGATGGCGCTGTAAGCAGCCTAAATAAAGTGAATTCGGTTGCCAGTGAAATTTGGAATCGAAATGCCAACATATTTGGCATGAGTAGCACATTAAATCAAGAAGTGTTCAATGTGCTCGATTGTTTCTGTTTTTTGGAAGGAAAAAGAAATGACTTCCAAATCATTCAACAGTTGTGACACTGTTAGCAGAAAGCCCATCCACCACGCCAAGGTCAAACCCAATTGGATGGGAAAAATTGGTAGAACTTTTTCTTTTTTGAGGCCATACCGTTTCCCGCTTCTTCAAGTATCTTCAGTTCAAATTTGAACTCATTGTGACGAGTTTTGACAGCATTTTGAAAGATGGACTTTAATTATCATCACCCCGCATTTTGTACTGTATCTATACTTTTTATAATTAATCAATTAGAAGGAACTGAAATTTCTTTTAGAAAACTTCATGCTGGTCTCATTAAACCCATAATGTTTTTCTTTAGGAATTATATATCACAGGATAAATTATACCATTGAATTCAATTCAATTTTAAATTCCCATGGTTCATAAAAAAAAAAAAATTAAGATATCTTTCAAAATTTCATTTCCTAAAAAATGTTCTCCAAACACGTTTTATGTCATTTGAGAAATGCATTGATTCGTTAGTTTTTAACTTATAGTTCATCTGATTTAATTTGCAGACTAACTGTATAAATAGCATTTACAAATTAAACAGTACTACTGTGCCCAAAAAGTAAGATCAATTTTTATTTTTTTCAAAAACTCTTTTATTTATTCTTCCAAATTTATTTCATCGCCTTCCAAGTAATCCTCTCCGGACACAAAGCACTTATGCTAATGTTTTTTCCCAATCCTCAATGCATGCTAAAGAGTCATCGGCAGGGATGGCCTTCAAAGAGCGAGCCGATCGACTGAAAACAGTGTCCCCGGGGTGGTCTTTTGAGTTTAGGGAATAGCCACGATCCATTAAGGCCATGCGGGTAACATGCCTGTCTTCTCGGATGCTAGTGATAGGGGTTTGTTGAGATCCAGCACGGCGTTCCGTGTTACAGTCCTGAAACCATCGATTCCATATTCTGTTAACAATCATTGGATTTCGACCGAAGCGAGCAGCAATAATACGATGCTATAAACCGCAATCCCGGTACGCTATAATTCGACCTTTATCAAAGTCAGAAACGTGCTGGTACACATTTCTGCTTCTTACACGTGGCATCACAGCAACTTTTCACCAGTCAACAACGTTCAAATGCAATTTGTGTATGGGAAACCGGCTGAACAATTTCTTCATTTAAATACATTGTAGGTGTCGCTACCACCGTCTGCTTTGTCTGAATGCGCTGAAAAGCTAATCATTTGCATATCATAGCACCTTCTTCCTGTCGTTTAAATGTCAAGTCTGTAGCATGTCGCCTTTTTGATGTAGCAATTTTAATGGCCAGTAGTGTATTTCTTTCATTAAATTTTCGTATTCTGTGTTACCAGACGAAATGTTATTTTAACAAAAATAAAATTCTAATTAAGTTGAAATGCATTAATGCAATGCAAAATTAATTACCAATGGTCATAAATTTTAATATCATTATTTGCTTTTTTTTTTTTATCATATTTTTATTTTTGTAATTTAACCAATGAATATTATTGGTATCATTCTATTTCATATTTTGTTCGTGTCAAATATTTTTTAAAAATTATTGTATGATACTCCGGCGTGATGAACTTTCAAGTAGATCTTCTGAACAAATATCTTTGCCCAATGAAAGGGACGATCGAAAAGTCGCTCTCCAGTGTGAGTTAGCGGCCTGGTGACCAAGTGGCTAGCACTTTGACCCTTGATATCACAGGCTTCAGGTTCGAATTCTGTCCGTGGCATAGATGTTTGTGAGTGGTTCGGAATCCACGTTAAACTGTAGGTTCCGGTCTAATTGGGCCGCGTATGCACAAGATGACCAAACCAAACCAGTGTGAGTTAAGACATGACTTTTCAAATCAATACGATTGCATGAGCGGAATTCACAAAAGGGTACATTGATATATCTTGAAATCACCTCCAAATCTACTAACAACTTCTGCAAAAGGAAATAAAAATAAAATTGGATTTATTGATGGATGTTAGGCTTTTAAGCACAACAAATGTAAAGGATTTGTTAAATTCAATAAATCTTCATTATCAAATTTTTTATTACTCAACTTTAGGTACAAACGATGAAAAGGTGTTAAAAAAGAAACCGAACTCTTGCTATAAAATCTTCTCATTGCAGAACAATTTAAGGACTGTCCCCCTCCGAGTAGTGCCCTCTAGTGGCAGTACATAGTTCCAAATTGCATTTCCATTTATTGGAAAACCTCCTGGAACGCACTTTTTTGGGATGGCGCGCAGGTCTCTGGTCGCACTGCCCCAGATCTCATCTATGGTTTGGAAACGACACTTTTTCAGCGTGGTTTTAAGTGTGGGGTTTTAAGTTAGGCCCGGACTATACGCAGTGACGGATTTAGGTTCGATGGCGCCCTAGGCCCAAGTTAATTCGAAGCCCTTATATATAATAAGAAGAAGAATAGTACTAATAGATTCGAATTAAATTTAGGTATTGAATTTAGGCATGAATTAAATATTTATATTATATACACTCAAGAGCCAAAACATTATGACCACACCTACATTTTGCAATGAACTCGCCTGGATGACGTGGAACGCACGTGAACAGGTGGAAGTGGTATTTAACTGGTATTAAGTGGTGGCATTAATCTATGCCAAGGCGGGTGGAAGCTGTGTTGCGCGCCAAAGGTGGGCCAACTCGTCATTGACAGGTGGTCATAATATTTTGGCTCTTGAGAGTATATATATTGGGATAACAACTAAACATACAATTTAGAATAAATTGCTTTTAATTCAGAAATAAATCCTATCTATCTAATGAATCATACTACAATGCATTTGTTTCTTGCTTTCATCCGTGCGAAAGTATCAATGGTATCTCGTACTTAACTTCTTGAACTAATTGTGTTTCATGGCTTAATAATGCAAGTGCATTGAGCCTATCTTGCTTCATACCTGCACGTAAAATTTAGATATTTTTAAGAAAAATTTATGAAAAATTTAACGTCAATAGATAAATGTTATACTTAACGAAAAAAATTTTTGGAACCTATTTGTCAGATATTTTAAATTTTACTACTTACACGATTCATTATTTAAAAAAAGAATTCTACACTTTAAATATTGACATTTTGATGTTGTCAAAGCAAGAAAAGAAGCATTCAAATTCGGTCTTACAGTTGATAAAAAACAAAATCGATTTCAAATTTTTGCCGCCCTAGGCCCGGACCTCGTGGGCCTAAAACTAAATCTGCCACTGGATGTGATGTTTTGGAGCTGGCGCGGTGTCAAAAAGCAACATCCGCGTCTGGTTTTCTCACAGTTCACCCCTTCCTGCGCACAGCATTCTTCAAACGCACTAGAATTCTCTTGCAGACTTCCTTGCTTATCATCTGACCACGGAAGTAAATAAAAAAAAATTAAATTCAATTTTACATTTCATTCATCTAGTAAAAATAAAATTCTTCGGATCATCACCGGGGCACCTTGGTTCGTTAGAAATAGTGTTTTACATAATGACATCAATATTGATACAATAGATTCCTATATAACCAGCTTTCCTCGTTAATATTCAAAACCATAATTCTCAAATATTCTTTGTACACAACCAGGGAAAATATAAATTTCCATTTTCTACAACAAAATGCTCGTTTGACCTCAGACCTGCATAAAATTCCTGGATTCCTCTTTCTTACATTTAGAAAATACAATAAAATAAAAAATATAATAAAAATAAAATAACATTTTGTTCTTCCTCCATTATCCACGTTTGTTTGTTCTTCTCGTTGTTCGTGGACCAGCTGAGGCCGTCAAACTGGCATGGAAGCCCCTTCTATCAACAACACTAATCATTTTATGACTACAATCCCGACAGCGTTCCCACGTTCAGTTCCCCCCTTCCCTCACTTTTTCCCTTGCAATTCCCATAATTTCACAGTCGTCCACTGGCTTTGTTAATTAAAAAAAATTTTCCAGTTCTTCTGATTTTATAATAGAAATAGGCTGATTCTAAATTTACTAAAACGTTTAATTGATACTTTAATTTCTTATTCGCAACTGCTCCAGTAGTAGATGTGCTCTAGTAAGCACAGGAACACCACCGCTTATTCAATCTCGTCGTCTGACTAAGAGGTACAAATTCCTGATGCACACAAAAAACACAACCAACATCACCCTTATCTCGGATCGGCTTTTGTCATCCACTGACTTTCACATCAATGTCGTAGCCATGAACTCCCGCCTTATCACCAGTTATGATGCCCTTAAGGAAGTTTTTGAAGTATATCCCCATGTCTTCTACAGACTGTATATGAAATTTGGTTTCATTTTGTTCATTACTTTTAGTTACAGATGCCATCAAACAGGGAAAGTTATTTTACTACTGTGCCCAAAAAGTAAGACCAATTTTTTTTTTTTTCAAAAACTCTTTATTTATACTTAAACATTTATTTCATTGCCTTCAAAGTAATCCCCTCCGGACACAACGCACTTATGCCAACGTTTTTTCCAATCCTCAGTGAATGCTAAAAAGTCATCGACAGAGATGGCCTTCAAAGCGCGCGCCGATTCATGTTTAATCTCTTCAATCGACTCAAAACGTTTTTTGAGTTTAGGGTGTAGCCAGAAGTCGCACGGTGGTTGTGGAACAATATGAGTTTCATTTTTGGCGAATAAGTCACGAAGAATCAATGCAGTGTGAGTTGCCGCATTCAGTGTTTTCGAGACCAATCGAGATTTGACGCGTTTGAGGCCCAAAATGGAATGGACCGATCCTTTTGAAATTCCAACATCATCAGCAAGGTCTCTAATTGGAAATCGACGGTTTGCGAGCACCACATCTTTAATTTTTTGGACGTGAACTTCGTCGGTTGAGGGTCGATCAGAGGGCTCTACATCTTCAACGCGTTCTCTGCCTTCTTTGAACTGTTTATACCACTTGTAAACATTTCTTTCCTATATAGGAATGTTCACCGAATGCCTTCTACAACATTATATACGTTTCCGCAAACAAAATTGAATGCAAGTTCTTTGCTCAATTAATTCAGACATTTCACTTTTAGCGTCTCCCAAAGCCCAGCGTAACTCAAACATTAATGATTTTTTTGACGTGAGATTTCACACAGATGTCAAGGACAGTGCCAGCAACTTAAAAAAAAAAAAAAAAAATTAAAATTCCATATGCCCGGGAAATTTAAATTGAAAATTCGTCTTACTTTTTGGACACAGTAGTGTATATATATATATATATTATATCTGTTAAGTTAGTTAACAAATTTCTTTTCAGAAAAACAACTTGCAGATCTATAACTTACAAAAGATACATGGATCTCTCAACTTTGTAAGGCAAACTCACAAGTCATTTCAAAGAAATACCTTCCCTTAATTCTGAGTAAAAGAACCTCTGGGGAAAAAATTGAAGGTGCAAGTTTGTCTTTAAAAATAAATAAATGTGCGAGATTTATAGAAAACTTTGAAAGAAAATTTTTTTTCTTCAATTCCTACTATTAGTTCACACACTCGCTATATATATATCTTTTTCAAATTTTCAATCGTTCATAAAATACTTTTTATTCATCCACTCAAGTTCAAATACATTTTTTAAAACTTGTAGTGGATGACACTTGATGTTAATACAGTTTTTTTTCAAATAGTAATACATTCATTAAATTAATTTTAGTTTTTTTTTTAGATTTAAGTTGCATATATCTAATAACAGATGGCGCCAGATGCAAGAGAAAAATTGCAACTTTATTTGTAAAGGACTTTTCTGCAATATAGTGACAAAAAAGTTGGAATTGGCTTTAAAATTTTTTTTATATATAACTTATTAATTATTATCAAAGCATTGTTACTTTTCTGCATAATTTGATTGGAAAAAAATTATAATTTTGAGTATACCTAGAGCATTTTTGAGAGTTAAAAAAAATTAATAATGCTTAAAACATCTGAAAATTAAATTTCATAAAGTAAAAGTTAGCATCCCATTTAACGTCTTCACCAATAGAATCAAATTCTCTTAAAACAAAACTTTTTGATTCTTTTAAAAGAACAGTTAGCAATGATTTATTAATTTGATTACTGAAAATATATTTAAGTGCAGATTGAAATTTTATATTTAAAAAGAAATTCGATTACATAATTTTAAAATACACACACATATTTTTTCTTTCTCTAAATGTATAAAGTACGAATAAAAAAAATCTTTAAAAAATTCTACTTTAATAAAATATAAAGATATATCATGGAAAGAAAATTTAAATAGAGCAAAATGAAAACTAAATAAGCATTCCGGATTCGTACAAAATATTTAAAAGAATAAAATATCACGACATGTATTCCACAAATTACCTAATAAAAAGTAATGTAATATCATTGAATCTTTCATGAATAATTAGTTAAAAAATCAAAGAATTTGAAAAGTAATATGTATTCTTAAAAACTAAAAAAGAAGAAACAAAGGTAACATGACAAAATTGTCCAAAAATTTAATTTCATAAAATAAAGTTAGCACCATATCTATTATTTCATGGAGAGAATCAATATCTTTCAATTTCAAACTTGTGCATTCTTTCCTGCATGAATTTTTGCATGTCTTTGTAAATGATAATTCCTCGAGAAGGTCTTGGCACAAACAGAACATCGGAAGGGACGCTCTCCGGTGTGAGTCCTCAGATGAATCCTCAGGGTGACTTCCTGACGAAACGCTTTGCCACAGTTAAAAGGACACTTGAAAGGTCGCTCTCCAGTGTGAATCAAGACATGATGTTTCACGTTACTAAGACGAGTTGAATTGTATTCGCAAAAGGTGCACTGATGTATCTTTAAATTTCCTTCATATCTGCTGACAACCCCTGGAAAATACAATAAAACTTACATATGATTATGTTGATCGATGTCAAATTTTACACAATCATTAAAAACAATTGATCAAGGATATATGGCAAGAAATTTGGGACAAAAAAAAATGGGGTTCACAAAATATGTAAAACTTTTCAAAGTTACCTTTCAAACCTACATTTGCTTATCAAAGAGAGATTTGCTGCTTTAATATATAATACATACACTCAAGAGCCAAAACATTATGACCACCCCTACATTTTGCAATGAATTCGCCTGGATGACGTGGAAGGCACGTGATCAAGTGGAAGTGGTATTTAATTGGTATTAATCCATGCCAAGGTGGGTTGAAGCTGTGTTGTGCGCCAAAGGTGGATGCTTTGGCTATTGAGTGTATATGCAACATGAAAACCACAGCATATTTTAAACACATTCTAATAATTATTGCAAAATATCACGACATAAAAAAATAAATACAGTATGAAATCTAGATTAGTAGTTTAACTCAAAAAGTTTCAATGAACGAATCTGAAAAAATAATATTAAAATAAAACTGATTATTTAATTTTTCAAAAAGAGCACCATTTGGCTATTGTTGATATACAAGTTGTAGAATTCCGTTATTGGCTCACAGAAGTTTTCAATGCTAGTAGTGAATGTTATTTTAGAATAGTAAACTAAAGAATTTTTCTTCTGCTTCTGTAAAAAACTTTTTATCAATTAAGGATAAGGATTAAGGATTCCTTAATTGATAAAAAGTTTTTTACAGAAGCAGAAGAAAAATTCTTTAGTTTACTATTCTAAAATAACATTCACTACTAGCATTGAAAACTTTCACTTGGAAAAGCTTGCCAAAGTTGAAATTCAGTTAATAAAAATAAATTTATGATTTAATATTTTGAAATGTAGAAACCCTCTAACATAATTTTGAAATGTAGAAACCCTCTTATGTAACAAAAGCAAAATAATTTAAATATTGACAAAAATTTAGAGCACATGTTTTCCAATGTCATAAAAGCATTTTAATTACTTTGTGCACAGTGGTACCTCGGTTTGTGTTCTTAATCTTTTTGAACAATCTACTTATAGCAGCAGTTATTCTGTTGTCATACAAATTACAATAGAATTAAAAGCAGCATATGTGAAAAATATAACTTGTATCATGATTCTTTTTCATTTATAAATGTGTATTATATATAAACTATGAAATTATACAGTTTCTTTATGCTTTAAAATGTATACAATGCAAAATGTTTACAATCATAAGCCATCTAATTAATTAATAACATTACAACAATTTACTTTTTTACCTATTTATTCAATGACATTGATGTTACAAAACACTTCTTAAATTGAATTTTGTTAAAGTAAAATCACAATTACTGGATATTCGATTTTTCACAAATTGTTATTTCAATCAATTTATCGGCCAGGCTTACTCTCTAGCACCCCTAGCAAGTAATCGATTTGTCCGTTTCAGTCTTTCAAACGGATATTCACTTTTTCAAAAGAATGGTGGTCAAGCTAGACTTTAAAAATTTTAATTCTTACTTTATTTGATTTCAGTTCTAAGAAATTATTAATAGTTGTGCAACTTATAGAAATAAGAGTTTATATATATATATATATATATATATACCTTTGAAACATCATTTCAAAAATTACTGAGAATAATAATTACACAAATTATCATACAAATTATAATAGAATTAAGAGCGTATGTGAAAAATTCTTTACTATTGCTTTTAATTTATATATATATATATATATATATATATATAATGATGTTATGCTGCCTCTTTTTTTTACGATCCATACATAATCTTTTATGCATGGCAAATGTTTTAATAATCTGATTAATTTTAAACCTGGAAATGATTTTTGATTCATTTAGTTAAAAATTTCTTTTTCAGAAGAACAGCATGCAGATCTATAACTTACAAAAGATACATGGAATTCTCAAAATTATAAAGCAGACTCACTGCAAAAGCTCGAAGTAGACTGGAAATAGCTACCATTAAATCTCAGTAAATGATGTCTGGAGAAAAAACTAAAGCTGCACGTTTGTCTTGAAAATAAATAAATGTGAGAGATTTATAGAAAACATTGAATGAAAATTATTCATATTAAATGACTATTAAAACTTTGTTACATTTAAGCATAATTTGATTGGGAAAAATATAATTTTGAGTATAAAATTTTAATAAACTAATTTTTTGAGAATTAAAAAATTAATATTCAACTTTTTTTCTGAAAATTAAATTTCATTAAATAATTCACATTTATCGTTTTCCTGGATAGAATGAAATTTTCTTAGAACAAAACATTTTGATTCTTTTAAGAAGTTATATATTTAAAAAGAAATTTTATTGCATAATTCCCCAATTACATAAGTATTTTTTTTTTTCTTTTTCAGAATGTATAAAACAGGAATAAAAAAAAGTTATAATAATTTATATGTTAATAAAACATAAAGACGGATCATGGAAAGAAACTTTAAAATTTAGTAAAAATGTAAACTAAATAAACATTCTGGATTCATATAAAATATTTAAGACTAAAATATCAGAACAGGTATTCCACAAATTATCTAATAAAAAGTAATGTAACATCATGGAATCTTTCATGAATAATTATTTAAAAATCATAGAATTTGAAAACATAATATGTATTCTTAAAAACTAAAAAAGGAGAAAGAAAGGTAACATGAAAAAATTGTCCAAAAATTTAATTTCATAAAATAAAGTTAGCCCCATATTTATCGTCTTCATGGATAGAATAAATTTTTCTTAAAACAAAACTTTTTGATCCTTTTCTGCATGAATTTCCATATGTTTTCGTAATTGAATTTTTTTAGTGTAAGTCTTGATACACATAGGACATTGAAAGGGACGTTCGCCGGTATGAGTCCTCAGATGAACCTTTAGCTGGCTTTTCTGAGTGAATGCTTTGCCACACTCGAATGGACACTTGAAAGGTCGCTCTCCAGTGTGGGTTAAGACATGGTTTTTCGCATTACTAAGACGGATTGAACTGTATTCGCAAAATTGACACTGATGTATCTTTACATTTCCTTCATATCGGCTAACAACCCCTGCAAAATAAAATAAAAATTACATAAGATTATATTGATACTGTTAGATTTTCATAAAAAAATGCTAAGAATCAATTAAATTCAATAAATCTTCATATTCAACACTTTAATCACACGAGATATAAAAAATTAAAAAGAATAGATCATGGAGATATTGCCAGAAATTCGTGACAGCAGACAAAAAAAATGAACACAGAAATAAACTAAAAAAATAAGAATTAACTCTATAATTTGAACTTCATTAGTTCTATTATTCTATTTTTTTTTTATTTTCAAACATTTAAAATCTTTACTTCTTTCTTTATAAATTGGAAACATAAAATGCATTGCCTGAGAATAAAAATTTTATGCTGATGACAATTATTCCTCATTTGATGACTGAAAGCTACCATGTCAGCGCCTGTTTTCAGCAAGCATTTAAGATAGTTGAAAAAGGATACTTTTCAAATTTAAATTTGGGCCCAGTAAAATTATTAAAATGTATGTAGCTGTCATTAAAAAATGTATTTTTATGAGTTAGAAGGTTTTTTTCTTCTTTTTAGTAGGTTATGTTAACATTCATAATATTAAATTCCACAACATGGTTCAACTCCCTGAAAATATTTTTACCTTATGAATTAAAATGTAAAGAGTGAAGAAAGTTATTTAATTATTTGAAGATCAAAATATTTATAGAACTCATGTTATAAATATTAAAATATAAAAATTCAGAACACATATTTAAGAATTCTCTATTTCAATAGAGCAAGTAAAAAAAATCTTAATAAAAATACAAGAAATGCATAACATTAATATCATGAATCATCATACAAAATTGCAATGGAGTTAACATAATATATAAGATTATTTTATTGCTTATATATTGCACTAATTGTGTATTTTATTTCTCAATGATACTTGGTTAATGAATTTCAATGAAGTGCTATTAATTTATATTATTGGATTTAAAAATTTTGTTTTCGGAATAACATTATGTTAACTCCTAGCAAATTAAAATAAATATTCCTCTCAAATTATTAGGCAAATTCGCATACTATTGCAGCGAAAACAGCAATAATCATTCCTCTTAATTTCCATTTAAATGTTACGCTCCAATTCTGTTTTTGTGACTTAAATGTGTGAGATTTACAGAAAATTCTCAATAAAAAGCATTAAATTAAAATGGAATATCGAAGCTTTTGCGTTTTCTGCATATCAATTTAATGGAGAAAAGAACAAATTTTGTGTATAATTAAAGCATTTTTATGAAATAAACTGCTACTTCATCAAGTACGTTATTTTGAGGATTAAAAAAAAATTAATAATCATACATAAATGAAAACTAAAAAGTGGAAATACATTTCTTAATTTTTAAGTAAAAAAACAACAAAGATTCAAATATTTTCATTTATAACTCTCATCTAAAATAAAAGTTCTTAAAAATGCATATATTCAGAAAGGTTATGGACATATAATTACAGTCATGCAATTAAATTCTACGTATTGCAGATTTTGAACAATAGGAGTGTGAAATTGTGACATCTACACAAGAATCACACGAAAGTGTCTCTTATAATTTACTCATTCAGCATTACTTATAGTGGTACATAAATTAAGGAAAATATTTTAATAAGCCTGCAATAATATACATTGAAAAGGCTATTACTGAAATAATGCTTATTTGTGAACATCAAAAACATATATGTTTTCCAATAAAATAAAACTATAAATTGAAATTTTTTTAAAAAAAAACCATGAACACATTATTCAGAACAAGAAAATTAAATTACAACAAGCTAAAATTTAAATTTGAACATAAAATATATGATTATCATGAATTTCAGAAATGCAAATTTCAATAAATTGGTAGATAAAATTATCAGAAAAATTAATTATTTAAGACAATTTTCAAAATACAAGAAATTTTGATAAAAAAGAAAATTTATTGAAAAAGAGTTATAAAACAGATTTATGTTCATATATTGATAACACACACATACATACATACGAGCATCATATTTATAGTTTTCATGGATAGAATAATTTTTTTTTAAAGTAAACTTTTTGATCCTTTTAAGAGCGGCTAGCAATAATCTATTCATTCGGATACTAAAAAAATATTTAAGTGCAGATTGAAATTTTATATTTAAAAAAAAACCGCTTGTTTAAACAATTTTTCCAAATACATATTTTTTTTTCAGAATGTATAAAACAGAAATAAAAAAAAATCATAATATTTCTACATTAATAAAATATGAAGACGGATCATAGAAAGAAAATTTAAATAGTACAAAATGAAAATTAAATAAACATTCTGGACTCATATAAAATATTTAAAAGAATAAAATATCATGGCATGTATTGCATAAATTACCTCCTAAAAAGTAATGTAATATCATGGAATCTTTCATGAATAATTAGTTAAAAAATCAAAGAATTTGAAAAGTAAAATTTATTTGTAAAAACTAAAACAGAAGGAGCAAAGTTAACACAAATTGTCCAAAAATTAAATTTTATAAAGTAAAGTTAACACCATATTTATTATTTCATGGATAGAATCAACTTTTCTTAAAACAAAACTTTTTGTCCCTTTCCTTGGTGAATTTTAAGATGTCTCTGTAAATTAGAATTTAGAGAAAAAGTCTTGGCACAAACAGAACATCTGAAAGGACGCTCTCCGGTGTGAGATAAAAGATGGTTTTTCACATGATAAAGACGAGTTGAACTGTATTCACAAAATGTACACTGATGTATCTTTAAATTTCCTTCATATCTGCTAACAACTCCTGCAAAATAAAATAAAAATTACAATAGACTTATTTATAGATGTTAAAGTTTCACACAAAAATGTTAAGAAAAAATTAAATTCAATGAGTCTTCATATTCATCACTTTAATCACACAACTTTAGATATAAAGAATTAAAAACAATAGATCATGGATCACGGATTGTAGCTTATAGAAATAGATTGACCTCTCAAATTATAAAGACAAATTCGCATGTTATTGCAAGAGAAAGCTACCAGTAAAAATTTTTACAGCTGGAAGTTTCAATTATTCCTCTTAACTTTTTATTAATGACTTTACGAAATAAAATATCATTTAAACATTCAGCTATACATTTATTTTTATATGTGTGAGATTTACAGAAGAGTTGAATGAATAGAATTAAAGTAAAGTGAAATGTCAAGCTTTTGCACTTTTCTAAATGCTCTAATATTATTAAATATAATTTTGAATAACATTAGAGCATTTTTATTGAACAAAATGCTATCTGCACCAATACATTATTTTGTGGGTTTAAAAAATTAATTAATAATTATTGAATGAATATCAAGATATGCAAATACATGTAATGCAAGAGAAATGTAATTGCTATTTTTTTTTTATTAAATTAGCATTAAAAAAATACAAATACCAATTATAATTATACTAAACAAATCCTCAAAATTTAATTGCTCACATTAATTGTCATGAGATAGAAAAGTATTTAAACAGTGCATATTTTCACAAAGGCTATGAACTTATCCTTAACCTGATGTAATTTCCACCTATAATTGTAAGAGAGTGAAATAGTGACGTTGCTGCAAGAATCACATAAAAGCATAAGCGTTTCTCTTAATGCATTCATTCAATATTACTTCAAGTGAATTAAAAAATATTAAATATATTGCAATCATGAAGGTTCTAAAATATTTGCAAATAAAATATTATTTCTATAATAAATTGGTTAAATTGTTATAATAAACATCTTACTAATGTAATAAACATGCATGTTTTTCTATAAAACACATACTATAACGTGAAATAATGTCAAAAACACTTTCTTTTGTGTAAAAAACAAATCACAAAAGTAAATTATAACAAGCTAATCCTCTTACTAGGTACATAAACTATATGACTTTAAATTTCCTGAATTGCAGCTTTAAATTAATAGGTAAAAGTATCACAAACATGAACCATAAAAAGAAGCGTTTACAAATTCATGATAAAAAATTTATATCACAAAGAATATTTATTGGAAAAATTATGAAACACAATCATGCTAATCATTCAATAAATCAATAAGTAGCTAAATAATAATTTCATTTATTTTGTTGCTGCTCGAATATTTAAGAGTAGGTAAACATTATGTATAAAAAAATATTATATAAAATATTATACCTTATTTATTTAACCAAATTTTTTTTTTCTTTCAAAGAATGTATAAAACAAACAAAAATTTCAATGACTTTTATTTACATTAACAAAATTTAAAAATTCAAGCTTAAGACAATTTAAAGATAAAAAAGGAAACAAATTTCAAAAAGTGAAATTTTTCTAATAAACACAGCTTAAAAAAATTTCCATGAACCCTAAAAATAAAGATGTTACACAATGTTTATAAAAAAAATAAAGTAACATCCTTCCAACTTTCACAAATAGCAAGTTAAAAATTAAAGAATTTGAAAAGTATAAATTATTCACAAAAACCAGACAAAAAGGAAGAATGTTACTGTGGACAATAAATCAAAAGAATTTTATTTTAATAGAGTAAAGTTACTGTCATATTCATTATCTACAAATTTCACCGAGATAAGATTTTTCTTAAAACAAAACCTTTTGGCCCTTTTCCGAATGTATTTTGGAATGCTTTAGCAAGTGAGCTTTCTGAGAAAACGCCTGTTCACAAATAAGACATTGGAAGGGACGCTCTCCGGTATGAGTTCTTAGATGAACCTTCAGATCAGAGTTTTGAATGAATGCTTTGCCACACTGAAAGGGACACTTGAAAGGTCGCTCTCCAGTGTGAGACCTCAGATGACGCTTCAGGGTTCCTTGCAAGCCAAATGCCTTGCCACATTGAAATGGACACCTAAAAGGTCGCTCTCCTGTGTGAGTTACAAGATGATGTTTCACATTGCTAATCACAGGTGAATAATATTCGCAAAAAAGACACTGATGTATCTTCAAATTTCCTTCATATTTGGTAATAAACCCTACAAAAAGAATAAAAATTACATTAGATTTATTTATGTATGTTAAATTTTCACACAAAAATGTTAATGTCCAATGTCTTCATATTCAATATTTTAATTTCACAATTTTAAAAATACATAATTTGTTAGAATGATTTCCTCCTAAAATTAAAAGTCGTGACCCATTTGCCTGAGATTTTCTATGTGTAGTTTCAAACTACAATTATGTGAAAAAGTTTTGTTACAAATGGTACAGTTGTAGGGTCATTCTATGGTGCGAGTCCTCAGGTGACACATCAGATTAGCATGTTGAATAAATGCTTTGCCACACTGAAAAGCACACTTGAATGGTTGCTCTCCGCTGCGCTATTTTTTTTTATTTTCAAACATTTAAAATCTTTACTTCTTTCTTTATAAATTGGAAACATAAAATGCATTGCCTGAGAATAAAAATTTTATGCTGATGACAATTATTCCTCATTTGATGACTGAAAGCTACCATGTCAGCGCCTGTTTTCAGCAAGCATTTAAGATAGTTGAAAAAGGATACTTTTCAAATTTAAATTTGGGCCCAGTAAAATTATTAAAATGTATGTAGCTGTCATTAAAAAATGTATTTTTATGAGTTAGAAGGTTTTTTTCTTCTTTTTAGTAGGTTATGTTAACATTCATAATATTAAATTCCACAACATGGTTCAACTCCCTGAAAATATTTTTACCTTATGAATTAAAATGTAAAGAGTGAAGAAAGTTATTTAATTATTTGAAGATCAAAATATTTATAGAACTCATGTTATAAATATTAAAATATAAAAATTCAGAACACATATTTAAGAATTCTCTATTTCAATAGAGCAAGTAAAAAAAATCTTAATAAAAATACAAGAAATGCATAACATTAATATCATGAATCATCATACAAAATTGCAATGGAGTTAACATAATATATAAGATTATTTTATTGCTTATATATTGCACTAATTGTGTATTTTATTTCTCAATGATACTTGGTTAATGAATTTCAATGAAGTGCTATTAATTTATATTATTGGATTTAAAAATTTTGTTTTCGGAATAACATTATGTTAACTCCTAGCAAATTAAAATAAATATTCCTCTCAAATTATTAGGCAAATTCGCATACTATTGCAGCGAAAACAGCAATAATCATTCCTCTTAATTTCCATTTAAATGTTACGCTCCAATTCTGTTTTTGTGACTTAAATGTGTGAGATTTACAGAAAATTCTCAATAAAAAGCATTAAATTAAAATGGAATATCGAAGCTTTTGCGTTTTCTGCATATCAATTTAATGGAGAAAAGAACAAATTTTGTGTATAATTAAAGCATTTTTATGAAATAAACTGCTACTTCATCAAGTACGTTATTTTGAGGATTAAAAAAAAATTAATAATCATACATAAATGAAAACTAAAAAGTGGAAATACATTTCTTAATTTTTAAGTAAAAAAACAACAAAGATTCAAATATTTTCATTTATAACTCTCATCTAAAATAAAAGTTCTTAAAAATGCATATATTCAGAAAGGTTATGGACATATAATTACAGTCATGCAATTAAATTCTACGTATTGCAGATTTTGAACAATAGGAGTGTGAAATTGTGACATCTACACAAGAATCACACGAAAGTGTCTCTTATAATTTACTCATTCAGCATTACTTATAGTGGTACATAAATTAAGGAAAATATTTTAATAAGCCTGCAATAATATACATTGAAAAGGCTATTACTGAAATAATGCTTATTTGTGAACATCAAAAACATATATGTTTTCCAATAAAATAAAACTATAAATTGAAATTTTTTTAAAAAAAAACCATGAACACATTATTCAGAACAAGAAAATTAAATTACAACAAGCTAAAATTTAAATTTGAACATAAAATATATGATTATCATGAATTTCAGAAATGCAAATTTCAATAAATTGGTAGATAAAATTATCAGAAAAATTAATTATTTAAGACAATTTTCAAAATACAAGAAATTTTGATAAAAAAGAAAATTTATTGAAAAAGAGTTATAAAACAGATTTATGTTCATATATTGATAACACACACATACATACATACGAGCATCATATTTATAGTTTTCATGGATAGAATAATTTTTTTTTAAAGTAAACTTTTTGATCCTTTTAAGAGCGGCTAGCAATAATCTATTCATTCGGATACTAAAAAAATATTTAAGTGCAGATTGAAATTTTATATTTAAAAAAAAACCGCTTGTTTAAACAATTTTTCCAAATACATATTTTTTTTTCAGAATGTATAAAACAGAAATAAAAAAAAATCATAATATTTCTACATTAATAAAATATGAAGACGGATCATAGAAAGAAAATTTAAATAGTACAAAATGAAAATTAAATAAACATTCTGGACTCATATAAAATATTTAAAAGAATAAAATATCATGGCATGTATTGCATAAATTACCTCCTAAAAAGTAATGTAATATCATGGAATCTTTCATGAATAATTAGTTAAAAAATCAAAGAATTTGAAAAGTAAAATTTATTTGTAAAAACTAAAACAGAAGGAGCAAAGTTAACACAAATTGTCCAAAAATTAAATTTTATAAAGTAAAGTTAACACCATATTTATTATTTCATGGATAGAATCAACTTTTCTTAAAACAAAACTTTTTGTCCCTTTCCTTGGTGAATTTTAAGATGTCTCTGTAAATTAGAATTTAGAGAAAAGTCTTGGCACAAACAGAACATCTGAAAGGACGCTCTCCGGTGTGAGATAAAAGATGGTTTTTCACATGATAAAGACGAGTTGAACTGTATTCACAAAATGTACACTGATGTATCTTTAAATTTCCTTCATATCTGCTAACAACTCCTGCAAAATAAAATAAAAATTACAATAGACTTATTTATAGATGTTAAAGTTTCACACAAAAATGTTAAGAAAAAATTAAATTCAATGAGTCTTCATATTCATCACTTTAATCACACAACTTTAGATATAAAGAATTAAAAACAATAGATCATGGATCACGGATTGTAGCTTATAGAAATAGATTGACCTCTCAAATTATAAAGACAAATTCGCATGTTATTGCAAGAGAAAGCTACCAGTAAAAATTTTTACAGCTGGAAGTTTCAATTATTCCTCTTAACTTTTTATTAATGACTTTACGAAATAAAATATCATTTAAACATTCAGCTATACATTTATTTTTATATGTGTGAGATTTACAGAAGAGTTGAATGAATAGAATTAAAGTAAAGTGAAATGTCAAGCTTTTGCACTTTTCTAAATGCTCTAATATTATTAAATATAATTTTGAATAACATTAGAGCATTTTTATTGAACAAAATGCTATCTGCACCAATACATTATTTTGTGGGTTTAAAAAATTAATTAATAATTATTGAATGAATATCAAGATATGCAAATACATGTAATGCAAGAGAAATGTAATTGCTATTTTTTTTTTATTAAATTAGCATTAAAAAAATACAAATACCAATTATAATTATACTAAACAAATCCTCAAAATTTAATTGCTCACATTAATTGTCATGAGATAGAAAAGTATTTAAACAGTGCATATTTTCACAAAGGCTATGAACTTATCCTTAACCTGATGTAATTTCCACCTATAATTGTAAGAGAGTGAAATAGTGACGTTGCTGCAAGAATCACATAAAAGCATAAGCGTTTCTCTTAATGCATTCATTCAATATTACTTCAAGTGAATTAAAAAAATATTAAATATATTGCAATCATGAAGGTTCTAAAATATTTGCAAATAAAATATTATTTCTATAATAAATTGGTTAAATTGTTATAATAAACATCTTACTAATGTAATAAACATGCATGTTTTTCTATAAAACACATACTATAACGTGAAATAATGTCAAAAACACTTTCTTTTGTGTAAAAAACAAATCACAAAAGTAAATTATAACAAGCTAATCCTCTTACTAGGTACATAAACTATATGACTTTAAATTTCCTGAATTGCAGCTTTAAATTAATAGGTAAAAGTATCACAAACATGAACCATAAAAAGAAGCGTTTACAAATTCATGATAAAAAAATTTATATCACAAAGAATATTTATTGGAAAAATTATGAAACACAATCATGCTAATCATTCAATAAATCAATAAGTAGCTAAATAATAATTTCATTTATTTTGTTGCTGCTCGAATATTTAAGAGTAGGTAAACATTATGTATAAAAAAATATTATATAAAATATTATACCTTATTTATTTAACCAAATTTTTTTTTTCTTTCAAAGAATGTATAAAACAAACAAAAATTTCAATGACTTTTATTTACATTAACAAAATTTAAAAATTCAAGCTTAAGACAATTTAAAGATAAAAAAGGAAACAAATTTCAAAAAGTGAAATTTTTCTAATAAACACAGCTTAAAAAAATTTCCATGAACCCTAAAAATAAAGATGTTACACAATGTTTATAAAAAAAATAAAGTAACATCCTTCCAACTTTCACAAATAGCAAGTTAAAAATTAAAGAATTTGAAAAGTATAAATTATTCACAAAAACCAGACAAAAAGGAAGAATGTTACTGTGGACAATAAATCAAAAGAATTTTATTTTAATAGAGTAAAGTTACTGTCATATTCATTATCTACAAATTTCACCGAGATAAGATTTTTCTTAAAACAAAACCTTTTGGCCCTTTTCCGAATGTATTTTGGAATGCTTTAGCAAGTGAGCTTTCTGAGAAAACGCCTGTTCACAAATAAGACATTGGAAGGGACGCTCTCCGGTATGAGTTCTTAGATGAACCTTCAGATCAGAGTTTTGAATGAATGCTTTGCCACACTGAAAGGGACACTTGAAAGGTCGCTCTCCAGTGTGAGACCTCAGATGACGCTTCAGGGTTCCTTGCAAGCCAAATGCCTTGCCACATTGAAATGGACACCTAAAAGGTCGCTCTCCTGTGTGAGTTACAAGATGATGTTTCACATTGCTAATCACAGGTGAATAATATTCGCAAAAAAGACACTGATGTATCTTCAAATTTCCTTCATATTTGGTAATAAACCCTACAAAAAGAATAAAAATTACATTAGATTTATTTATGTATGTTAAATTTTCACACAAAAATGTTAATGTCCAATGTCTTCATATTCAATATTTTAATTTCACAATTTTAAAAATACATAATTTGTTAGAATGATTTCCTCCTAAAATTAAAAGTCGTGACCCATTTGCCTGAGATTTTCTATGTGTAGTTTCAAACTACAATTATGTGAAAAAGTTTTGTTACAAATGGTACAGTTGTAGGGTCATTCTATGGTGCGAGTCCTCAGGTGACACATCAGATTAGCATGTTGAATAAATGCTTTGCCACACTGAAAAGCACACTTGAATGGTTGCTCTCCGCTGCGAGTTCAAACGTGTCTTTTCAAACGTGTGTTGTATGAGCGATATTCACAAAAGGGACACTCGTGTATTTTGAAATTGTCTTTAAAACTGCTACCAATTTCTGCAAAATAAAAATTAGATTAATTATGAACAATCAAGTTTTACACGTGAAATATAAAGTATTTATAAAATTCATGTTCTATGTTACTGTTACACAAATGTTTGATAAGCAGGATTAAAATCAATAAATGATAGAGAAAAGCAGAATATTTGAGCCATTTGTATAAAAAAAAAAATTAAAATCAGTGGCTTGGAATGAAATATATTAATTTAATTTGGGTCAATAGTGCAAGGAAATCCAATTCATTCATTGCAATTTAAAATGGTTACTTTCCTAATTGAAAAATGCATGACTTGAGATTCATAAAATATATTTTTGGAGAATATAAATGTTATCATTATGCCGAACTCGTATCTGAAAACTGTGACATCAGGGTCTTCATTGAGCAGGTATTTCAAATTAATAAATTTTTCACTATTTGCTGAGCTTCTAAGAATAAAACGTTCTTTGAAATGTTGTTTTGAATATATTTTTAGAAACTTAATCTGTAAACATGCAGCATCCAAATAAATAAAACTTTATTACTTGATATGTATTACTACATTTTATTTATTATTAAAATTAAGTTTGAAGGAAAAAAATTCAATACCATTGGTTACCACAAATCAAATATTTATTGAAGTTTTTTTTTTTTGAAATATTAAAATTTAGAAAAATATTTAAGAAATCTCCATTTGAATACATCATGTGGATAAATTTAGACATTTAAATCTGACAAAGCACAATTCACTCTACAAAATTAATAATAAAATTGGATGCATTTCTGATGAATATAGCCCAGCATTATAATTACTCCCTCTTAGCTCTCTCGCCCTCTCACACACATATATACCATCAAATCATGAATTTAAAGGAGAAAACATAAACAAAGTAATGTTTAACATTTTTATTTACTGTATTTCTATTATCAGTAAGATTAATATTATAATCTTGGCCCACTTATTTAGTATTTTTTGTTTTCAAAATAATAATAAGGGAAACTATAAGAAATTAAAAATGTACTGCACTCTCAAATTATTTGGTACACTTACATGTTATCTCTTTGTAAAAAGTAACAAGTATTGTTCAATTGTCTTTTAATCTTTAGGCTAACAGGTTTCAATATTTACAGAAACAACTGAAGTAAAAGTATTTATTTAGTGTGGAAAATTGGAGCTTTTGTACTTTTATACATATCAATTTGATTGAAATTGAAAAAGTAATTTTAAGCATAATTAGAACTTATTCGTAGATTAAAAAGCAACTTGTGCAAGCATATTATTTTGAGAGGTTGAAAAATTAATAAAATTAATTTACATGAATATAAAAAAATGTAAATACATTTTTATAATTGTCAAAAATAATATAAGATAAAAATATTCTCATTAAATATTCCTACATAAAACAAACAACATCCAACATTTTACGTTTTCAGGAAAGTTAACACATTTAGGCTCATGTGATTTTTTTTTTCTATTGAACCACTATTCCCTACAATATGAAAAATAAATCTTGTTATTCTGCATAAAATCACAAAGATTTTTAAATAATTTGCACATTTAGCATTGCAAAAAGCTGTACTTGTTTTTCTATAAAAAGCTATAAAATAAACTTTAAAAAAAAAGCTATAAACAACACATTATTCTAAATTATGAAGATACCCACTATAGTTAAGGTCGTACTAGTCAAATTTTATTTCATTAAATCAATAGAATAACATATTACAAAAGCTAATTTCATGTGCAAAGAACACATTCATAAGAAAATATAATTAAGTAAAAGAAAATACTAAATAATTATTTACAAATTTTAATAATAAAAATACTGTACAATGAAATGTGTTCATAATATAACATTTAATGGAGATCAATGGCAAAGTCTGAAGATTTTTCCATCAAATTTATTAAGCTATTCACAGTAGTTATGTGAGATACTGATGGGACTCTTTTAATGTGGGGATATTTTGAATCTGATACGAATTCCTAATTTCAATTATTGAAGTCGGTTTTTACTGCATCTGCAGTGTCTTATCCCATTTTAATTTTAGCATCGCACACTATCTAGATGTTTTCTCCAAAAGTATTTTTTCAGAAATCCATGGTCAATAATATTGCAAGTAAACAGGCTAACAAAAATATGCAAATGTAAACAGAAAACACTTCAAACCTATGCGTTTAGCAAACAGAAAATTCACTGCCTTATAAATGATTTCACTCATTTAAATAATTATTGTAGAACCAATAAATATTGTATTATATCAAGACATTAAAATACATGAATATATAAAAGCAAAATGAAATATGTACAATAAAATATTAATTAATTCAAAAAGATTCAATGAAGGAATCTGAAATTATAATGAAAAAAAATTGATTTCAAATGGCATCACATTTACTCACTTTTGATATAAAAGCTCTAGGATAACATTATATTAGCATTAAAAAAAAAACACCTTAGCATAGAAAATTACGAAAACAGCAGAAATACATAAACATATAAAACTATCTTTAGTTTGAAAGAAAAAAATTCATAATTTAAATTAAAATAAACCCTATACAGTAATTATAGATTATCATTAAACACAAAATATTTTCTGCCTAGAGTTCCTAGAAATAAAGTTTCTAAATGCTTTAATAGTATTTTAATATTTCTGAGCACCTCAGTTAATATCCTTAATCTGTTCCAGATTGTTGGACTTATGCCAAACACATTTCATGGTTTGGTTCGAAGCATGCATATTCACATAACTAAATTTGGAAGAACATTATTTGCAAAGAGTGGCTTCATGTAAATTCAGAAGTGCTACTCACATATGCAAAAGAAAGCAACAAAAATTTAAGGTGAATTCCTTTACGTATATCACAGATTCACACAAAAATATGAATAATTCATTAAGCAGAATAAATATTGATATCAAATATTTTCATTGTTTAACTTTTTCTATATAACAAGAAATCTAAGATAACATTCTTCTGAAACACAATGTATTAGCTCTCAAAATTGTTAATATTTAGACAAAGTCTTTAATTCATATCAATTTAAAATCTCTAATCAAATAAAATACATTTACAGTGAATTTTTTTTTTTACTCTAATGCCAACTATGGTTTATCACATGACTGAAATCTGCGTCATCAGGGACTAATTTCAGCAAATATCTTACAAATTTTATTTTTTTTAATTTCTATTTAAAAATTTTTCAGAAAAAAATCAAATATTTTGTGTAGATGATGAAAGCAATAAAATTTCTTTGATAAATTTGAAACAACTTTTTGACATTTTATCAATTAATAATTTCACATCAGGAATGGATTCTTTAAAATAAGTAAAAACAATGATAATAAATGATTTTAAAGACCAAAATATACACAGAACTCATTTTGTAAACATTAAAATATAAAAATTAAGAAAACATTTAAGTAATTTCCATTTCAGTAAAATTGGTAAATGAATCTAAAATGTCAAAACTATACAAAGCCTCAATTTAATAAATTTTTATACAAACTTCTAATAGAGGTAAGATTCACATGTGCACATATACATATACCAAAGTACTGTGATTATTTTGCCTCTCTCTATATATATACTTGCTTAATATGCAGTTTCTTTTGTTCATAGAAAAGTATATCATGCACTATTTATCTAATTTATTTTTAACAATATTTTAATGTCTTTTAACATTAGAAATACTTTTTATTATACATATAGCCTTATAATACATATAGTGTAATTTTAATTTAGAAGATAAAAATTAAAATTATTGATCCAATCTTCTGTGCATTTTTAAATGTTGCTTCAAGTTTGAACTTTGTGAAAAGGCTTTGGGACAAGTAGGACATTTGAATGGTCGTTCTCCGGTATGAGTCCTCATGTGATCAATCAAGCCTTGTTTAAGAGAAAATCTTTTGACACACGAAGGGCATTGAAAAGGACGCTCTCCAGTATGAGTTCTCAGATGAACCTTCAGGGAACCGTTCTGATTAAATGCTTTGCCACACTGAAATGGACACTTGAAAGGTCGCTCTCCAGTGTGAATTAAAATATGCCTCTTCATAACACCAAGACGGGGTGAGAGATATTCACAAAAAGAACAATGGTATATTTTCACTTTGCCTTCAAAACTGCAATTAATACCTGAAAATAACAAAAATAAAGGTGGATTTATGCAATTGTGATTACACAATTGTGAAATGCAATAAAACAATTAACTAAATTTATGAAATTCTATGAAACTTCATATTCAATCTTTTTGTTACTGGCATTTTTGTTATAAAAATTAATAAATAATAGCTTATAGAAATTCGAGATGGAAGAAACATAATGAAAAGAAAGTAACAATAAGGAAAATGAAAATAATTGGCTTGAATTGCATCAGCTTTCATACTGCCAAGACTATTCCTTCCTCCACATCCATTTAAAATCTTCATCTCTTTCATAATAATATTGACAACATCGAATACATTTTGGGAGAATAGAAATGTAATTGTAATGCATTTATACCTCATCTCATATCTGAAACCTGTTATGTCAAGCCCTAATTTCATTAACTACTTAAGAAACTTGGAAAGTGAAATTCTTTTTTCTGCCTTAATTTTACTTCAATAAAATAATTAAAATTTATGTAGTTGATATCATTAAAATCTACTTTTTGAGGGCTGTGAGAATCTGTGATGGCAATAACTTAGTATAATGATTTATCTCTGCATATATATACACTCACATGCCATGTACTTTTGTAGGTCCTAGAAAATACCATGATGCATAAATTATATATTTTATTTCTCAACAATATTGAGATATTAAATTTCTGCTCACATTATGATTCAATTTTATTACTTCGGCTCATTTCATAAAGATTTTTAATAACATTAATTCATAAAGATTTTTTAATCTGTAGAAAATCAAAATAAACTTTCATCTCAAATAATTGGCAAATAGACGTTATTGTAATGTAGATAGCTGTAATTATTACTTTATATTTTGGTTCAGGATCTGAGGAAGAAAATTTCCATTTAAATGTTATGCTTTGATTTCATTTTCACATTTTAAACATGTGAAATTAATGTAAAGTAAAATGCCAGAGTTTTTGTACATTTCTGAGAATTAATTTAAAACCATAAAATGAAATTTTGAGTGTAAATGAGATTATAATTTTATTACGGAATAAAATGCTTCTTGCACAAGTATATTATTTTAAAGGTTTACAAAATGAATAATTAGTTTTGAATAACTATTAAGAAATGCAAATAAATTTTATTTTTTGTCACTCCGAAAAAAATCCTCTATGATTGAAATATTTTCATTATTAATTCTTATCTAAAATAAATGTCATGGAACAGTGCATATTTTTAGGAAGATATAATTATGGACATATGATTATATTCTACTTATTGCAGATTTCTAATAATAAGAGAGTGCAAATGTGATGTATATATAAGTACCACATGAAAGCATATTTCATAATTTGGCCCTTCAGCATTATTTTTAAGAGTAATGCTACCACAGGGATTAACATTGTTAATCCCTATGGTAGCAAGATGCTATAATATCAGCAAGATATCACAAGATGCTATAATATCAGCAATTAACATTCTATGTATTTAATAAGCATGCATATTGTTCTAAAAAACACATACTATAAATTAAAAAACAAACACTCTATTCAAATTAAAATAATAAAAATAAATTCCTATCTAAATATTTTACAAAGGACAGAAAATATAAACATTGGATAAAAAATTCAAATTAGAAATAGTATTTATTGCAAAAACTATCAAATATATTGTTAATTATTCAAATATATCAATAAGTAATGATATTATCTATTTTCTTGATGCACAAATGTTAAGGGGGAGGGGCATTTTATATCTAAAAACATTTTACATTGCATATTTTACAGAATAAAATACAGTTTTTCTTTTCTTTTTCAAAAGGTGTAAAACTACACAAAAAAGATTAATAAATTCCATTTCAATGATACAATTTAAAGACATCTAGGAAACAAACTTAAAAAAAATCCTATTTTTCTAATAAACACAAATAAAAAAATTTTCCATCAAATCAAAAATAAAATTATCTGTTATTTTTATAAAAAGTAAAGTAACATCTTTCATCCTGCAAAAAAAAAAAAATACTTAAAAATCTAATAATTTCCAAAGTAAAACATCGAAAAAGAGTAAAGTAAATTTGGGTAAACAATTTAAAAATTAAATTTTGTAAAATATAGTTAGAATTATATTAATTATCTTTTTAGATTCATTTCCTCTTACAATCAAATTTTGCAATCATTTTCCGCATGAATTTTTATATATTGCGTTCAGTGAGAATTCAGAGAAGACATTTTGGGATAAATAGGGCATTTATAATATTTGGACATAAGACTAAAAGATTGAATTTTCTAAAACAAAAAATATTTTCCAACTTTTTTCTAGATTTAATTTACAAGGATCTATATTATTACATTCATTTCTTATTTTAACATCAAACATTGTCATTTGCATTTTTATCTCAATGCAAATTGTTAAAAAAAAATATTAAAAAAAAAGTAAAAAAAATCTGAGAATTTGAAAAGCAAAACACATTTATATAAAACTTACATAAAAAAAAAAAAAAAAATTTCCCCTTGTAAAACAAGTCTAAAAAAGCTAATGTCAAGTAGAAAAGTTTGGTAGTGTCTCAGATACATTTACTTTTTCCATAATCATGGATGTTTCCAATTGTTGCAAATGGAAGTTTTCCAGTACAATTATTCATGTATACATTCAAAGCATATTAACAAAAAAATCGTTTTTGTTTTTAATTTTTGCTAAAAATAGACAGGAAACAGTAATCTCTAGTATGTGACAGCAGTTCCAATGCCTATATTGAATAAATGGTGTGCAAGAAGAAAAAAAAAGGCCCTTGAAAAGGTATTTCTGTTATGACTTCAAATGTGTTTTCAAATGCCACTATGAAGAACCACCACTGGTGTATCTTCAAACTGCTTTCAAAATTGCTGCCAACTTCTGCAAAATAAAAAATTGGGAGTATTTACTTTTTGCTGATAAAAATTTTATGAACATTAAAATGCAGTGAATTTATTTAAATTCAACAAAACTTCATAATTAGAATTTATCTGCATTATATAAGTTTTATCATTTTTCTAATACAAAATTAAAATCAATACATCACATAAATATAGCAAAATATTTGACACATTAGAAACAACTAACACACATACACAAAAGGAAATTAGTTTCACACACATAGATATTTTTTTTCATTCACTGAAATGTAATATTCTTAACTCTTTCTTGTTATAACTTGAGAACAAAAAAAAAAAAAAAAAAAAATACATATGTGGAGAATATAAATTTTACTACTATGCCATATCCCATATCTGAAAACTGCCATGTTATCACTCTTCAACAGATATTTTTAATAATATATGAATAACAGGAATTTTATAAATCATCATATAAACTTATAATGGAGTTGAGAGAATCTGCAATGATTATTACCCAACAATATACTTATTTTTCAGATTTATATACATTCACATAACATGCAGTTTATTTTATTTACATAAAAGAATTATATATTTTATTTCCAAGCAATATTTAGTTATTGCACTGCTCTTAACAATAGAACTAAATAATATTATTTGACTCTTTCAATTGGTAATTTTATTTTCAAAACCACAGTAAGTAAGTTTATTGCAGGGGAGAAAGAAAAGTAATAATTGTAAGCAGTAACCTGCAAGCTTAAATTTTTAAGCTTGCAGGTTACTACTATGAAAAAAGTAATAATTGTACCTCATAATTTTCAGAGAATGATTGCAAAAAGAAAGCCCCTCTTTATCTTTAGGCTAACATTTTTTTTTTTTTTTTTTTTTTCAATTTGCATCAATTTTAATCAATTTTACAGAAATAAAGGGAGTGAATTCAAACCTTGAAATTTCTACACTTAAATTTAAAAAAAAAAAAAAAGAATTTGAAAAATATTTAGGGAATTTTCAGAGAATAAAAAATAACTAATATAAGTGTATTATTATCAGGATTTAAAAATGAATAACAATACTTAAATGAATGTTACAAAATGCAAATACAATTTTTTTTTTATTATTTAAAAAATCCCCAGATTGAAAGAAGGTAATAAAATTATAAAAATGTTATTACAAGAAGATAACAAAAATTAGAGTAGAATTTGAATATTATAAGTTTCACACACTATAAAATTTACACATTTTACCAAATTCAATAGAACTTCATATTCAATATTTTTATATACAATAATTAAAACAAATAGAATATAAACATATAGCATGAAATTACAGACAACTGAAAAAATGAACACAGAAACAAAATATTTTTTTGAAATGAAATGCATTAGCTCTCAGAGTGAAATACTAATTCAAATATTCTCCCACCTACATAAATTTTAACTACTTGCTTTATAATCTTCATAATAACCACTACTATTATAATAATTCAGGAACATAAAAATGTATCATTTTACTATGATGCCAATTATGTCTTCATCTCATATTTAAAAAACCCACATCAATTATTAATTTCAGATATGCTATGTCTTATGTATAACAACTATAAAAGCAAAAAATGTAGAAAAAAGCTTAAAGAAAATCTAGTTAATTATAAAAAAGAGTTCTAATAATATAATTTTTAATGAGCCCAGTTGGCATCATAGTAAATTTCTTAGGATCATTTTCTCCTGTGTAATTATTTTCATACATAAATTTCTAATTATGACTCTTTTGTTTAATTCTAAGAAATGTGGCCCAAAATATCAGATTTCTAAAATTTTTTCAGCACGAAATATGAGATTTGAGAAGGAAATTCTCAAGTAAGAGTTCTGATGCTTCATTTAAATATTCTTTCCTCAGAAATTTTTTTTTACACCAGAATCATTAGTAAGAACATTCTCTGGTGTGGTATCTCATCTGAATGGTTCAGCTAGCTATAATAAATACTTTCCACAGTGAAAGCATGCAAATGGTTACACTCCATTGAAAGATACAACATTGTTTTTTTATATGGCTTAGTTTCAAGGGCATGAACACTGATGTGCTTTCCTTTTCTCTTCAGAACTGCTGCCATTATCTGCAAAAGAAATTAACAAAATTAGGATGGATTTTTTTTTTTATGGAAATTAAAGCTCCACACACAATAAAATGCAAAAAATTAATGAAATTCAATAAATCTTAAAAATAAAAATTTAAATGCTCAAATTATTAGGTATACTTGCATGTTTCTATCTAGGGAAGTAATTACAGTCTTCTTTGATAAAAACTATGGAAAAAAAATCAAAGAATCCGAAGACATTGTTGTCATGACAACCAATACAAAAATGTCAATACAACTCTGAATCAACAGTTAGTATATTTAATATCTCCAAAGTTTAAATCAGTTTCTATTAAAATTAAATTGTGATCTAATCCTACATATATCTGTAAATTAAAATTCAGAGAAAAACGCTTTGGCACAAAAAGGACATTCTCAAGTACGAGACCTAAGATAAACATATGCTTATGCCAATAAGGCTATGTTTATTAAATGCTTTTTTATGCTAAAAATGGCATTTATGAAGTTGCTTTACAGTATTTCAAGTAATTAATTTAGTATGAGAATTTATTCTCTTTCGATTCTCTTTGAATTCCATGCAAAACTGCTATCTGCATTTGAAAAAAACACCCCAGAGAAAATTCATTTATGGCAAAGATAAGTGTAAAGTGATCTAAGGAATTCAAAAAAAATTATTATTAAGGATTGTTAAATAAACACGCGCATTTTCTAAAAGGCATTATTAATATTTTGTGAACAATAAAAACGAAAAAAGTAAATTACAAGTTAAGCATTTAAATATGATCATAAAATATGTGCTTTTTATTTCTTTCAGAAATGTAACCTGTATAAAGTAGTAAGCATCTTGAATACAAAAATGAACAGTAAAAAGGTTATATACAGTGGATAAAAACTTACGTGAAATATGAAGTTGATCATAAAAATTATAAAAATTCCTTATAACAATAATTAGCAGCAATGATTTTAATATAAGCAACTATATTTTACATTTATTATTATAAATATATGTGTCTACATTGATATATTAGAATTAAAATTAAATTATTTATTTATATATTTATTGAATAACATATTTTTTTTTCTTTCCTTTGGTGTATGAAAGATGAAATAAGAAAAAAATTTAATATGCCATCTGATATATTTTAAATAATATATAATCTGCAATAAATTTTAAATATGCAAGTAGCGAGTAAAATTTGAATATATCCAATTTTTCTACAAGTTGAAAACTAAAATAATATTTTCGATTTATTCTTATATTTGATTTTAAGAAAGACATATAATTTTGCCTAGTCATATAAAAAGACCTTGCATTCTTCAATTCGCAAATTTATATTATTATTATTATTTTCTTAGAAATTAGTTTGCACTAACATTAAAAATTTTTTATGTACAATTAATCATCATTTTAATACATTTAAAAAGTACTAATCTCTTGTCATTCACCTGATTGCTATTTTATTTTTATAAATTTTAGATAATGATACAAATTAATTTCATGATTACTTACATAAAATACAAAGAGAATAAAAAATGTTTTCTATTTAAAATGAATATTAATAATGAAATGAGTATTTGAAATTAAATTAAGCAAACTTTCTAATTAATATATTTGACCTTTCTTCCTTCTTACTTTCATATTATTTTATTTATAATTTGAGGTTCCTTTAATTACAAACTTAATCTTGACTTTTATTCGCTTGCAATTATTTAAAAAATCACATATTTAGTTTTTGGAAATTTATATGAATATTTTTGTCTTTTAAAAATTTATAAATGCAAAATCGTCTACATCTTTGAGATACAAATATATTTTTCATCATTTTAAAACACAGAAAACTAGTTTCTAGTTTTTGATACATCATCTCTATAAAATCATTACTTTTAAAAAGTTAATATAAACTTTATTTAAATATGCATGTCTATTTATTTCTTCTCCTAAAGAAACAAAAATAAATAATTATAATAACAAATTATTAAATTCAATCTGATTTAAGTTGTGTTCACTTTAAAATTTCACAACACGATTATCTGTTTACAAACTTTTTTGATTGACCGGCAATTAATGTTGGCATACAGTAAAAAAAGTAATAAAACAAAATAGAAAGTGAAAGTTTTACGTTTTGCAGGACGTCACTTTGAGATGGCGCCAAAAAATAAATAATTAAACGCTGCTAGACATTTAATGCCAAAGGTAAAATAAATTGTTCTTTAATGTTTATTGTTTTTGATTAGCTGAAAAACAAAATCACTCGGATATTTGACAGTCAAACATCATTACTACGTCATCTAAGGAACTTTTTTCTTGTGCGGAGGCATGTAGCCGAAGCACAACTTGACAGTGTAAACAACACTTGTTCGCTTTAGGTTAGTAAGCAATCGCCAAATGTCTCAGGTATCGGCAAACAAGCTCTGCTGTCAAGATCGAAATCTCCCCCAAATGAAATATGAGGTTCTCTAGATAAACGAAAATATTAAGGGGTTACTGCTTATTTATTTAGTTAAAATGTAGCTTACATTGAGCATTACTAATATCTGAATTTTCAAAACACCGCCATCTTTTTGACGACAATAAAGACAGGAATGTTCTTTAGGCAAGGGAATACTTTCATTTTAGGGAAAGGAAATTTTCCCTCCGGGATTTAAGGAAGTAATTGATTCTCTTATCATCTCCATTATCACCGGGAATTTCGTTCTGTTTTTTTTTTTTTTTTTTTTTTTTTTTCTTATACTAATATAAACTTTATGTCATTTTATTTTTGAATATTTAGTATTTTCCTAAAATTATAAATTTTTAATAATTATATTAAATATTTAATTTATATAATTTTTAATAATTATAAATTTTAAAAAGTTCAAAAACATCTTGTTTATGTACTGCTTTGTTTTAATTATTAATCAAAACTTCTTTGATACCGACTGTGAGTTATCTGCTTCATATAATGTGAAGTCTATTCGTATTTAAATTATTCATTTCCTTGCTATTATTTTTTTTATTATTCTTGTACTTGCCTTGCCATTGGAAATAAAAAAAAATTATTCAATTTAAAACTGATTATCATCTAATTAATTATAATGAAGTTATTATATTAAATAACTTAAATTGATTGTGTGTAATTGAAAAAGTGTTAGATTCACTGTGTTGAAAATCATCATCGTTTCATCATAGCCTAATATTTGTTTTGTTTTATTATCACATATGATAAATTGAAAATTATGCATATAATTTTGAAATTTAGAGCCACTTTTCTGTTATATTCAATTTAGCTATATCGAAATAGAAATTTTAATTTAGGAACTCTGATATAATCTATACATATAAATCTGGTTTGTAGAAATGATGCTAGGCTTATTTTTTTAGAAGTAAGGGGAATCTAAGTAAAATACATTTTGTAAAAAAGATATCTTCACTAGACAATAAAACGTTTCATAACCATATAATGTTATCTGCATGTAAAGTTTCATAATCTTAATAACCTTCAGATTTATTGGGAAAACTATAAAAAATTTGATACTTTTGCATTATCTGGATACATATATTCACTTAATTAATGATCAGTCATGAAATAAAAAGCATTTCAAAAAATTAAACAATTATTTTGATACATTATAATTTGTAGAAAAATAGCAAAGAAAAGAATATTAATGAAATACAGACATATCCTCCCAGTTTACCGGGTAAGGTCATAAAACCTGTTCGCTCTAACAGACTCTTCTCTTCAGACAAGCCGAGTACTCATGCAGAGATAGAGATAGTATTATTAGAGATAAGTTTTTTGTACAAAACTCTCTCGGAAATCAAGATTCCAACAGGAAGTAAAAACAATAAAGAAAAGAATTATGAAATGGAAATCAAATACTACTGTGTCCAAAAAGTAAAACTAATTTTCAATTTAAAATTCCCGGGGCTTATGGAATTTCAATTTTTTTCTTTTCTTTTTTAGGTTTCTGGCACTGTTCTTGACATATGTGCGAAATTTGACGTCAAAATATTCATGAGTGTTTGAGTTGCGCTTGGCTTTGTGAGACGCTGAAACTGATTCTGACGATTTTTGAAATATCTGAATTGATTGAGCAAAGAACGTGCATCAATTTTGTTTGCGGAAACGTATAGATTGTTGCAGAAGGCATTCGGTGAGCATTCCTATATCAGAAAGAAGTGTTTAGAAATTATATAAACAGTTCAAAGAAGGCAGAGAACGCGTTGAAGACGAAGAGCCCTCTGGTCGACCCTCAACCGACGAAGCTCACGTCCAAAAAATTAAAGATTTGGCGCTTGCAAACCGTCGATTTACAATCAGAGATCTTGCTGATGATGTTGGAATTTCAAAAGGATCGGTCAATTCTATTTTGGGCCTCAAATGCGTCAAATCTCGATTGGTACCGAAAACACTGAATGCGCCAATTCACACTGCATTGATTACATTCTTTGTGACTTTTTTGTAAATTTTCACACCGTGCAACTTCTGCCTATGCCCTGAACTCAAAAGACCACTCCGGGGACACCATTTTGAAGCGATTCAACGTGAATCGGCGTGCGCTTTGAAGTCCATCCTTGCCTATGACTTTTTAACATGCATGAAGGACTGGAAAAAAGTTGGCATAAGTGCATCGTGTCCGGAGGGAATTACTTTGAAGGCGATGAAATAAATTTGGAAGAATAAATGAAGAGTTTTTGAAAAAAAAAATAATTGGTCTTACTTTTTGGGCACAGTAGTAAAATAACTTTCCCTGTTTGATGGCATCTGTAACTACTTAGTATATGAGGATTTAAAATTAATGTCCTGCGGTTTTTTTTAAATTTATTAGAGAGTTTTCGCATAACGTTTTTTTATCGTCCGGTTATTTTTCTCCCTAGCGTGCTTGCTCATAGGAAATTCCGCATGCGTATCTGTAATAATGTTTCCTATGAGCATGAGCGCTAGGGAGAAAAAAATACCGGACGATAAAAAAACGTTATGCGAAAACTCTCTGTTTTGTTAGCAAATTACCATAGTGAAAAAAATGGCGGGATCCGTTTACCCAACACGTTGAAATACGTGTTTCTTACATAGTTTTCTGCAATATATTTCATTACCGATAAAAAAATTTTCTTTAAATATTTCTTTTTAATATAACTTAATATCAATATTCACTTTCCGTATTATTTTCATCAACTAAAAAATTTAAATTTCAGGGGATATCACCTAGCTCTACAATTAATGAATTGTAATCTAAGTTGCTAAAAAGGAGAAAAATTATCATTCCACTCCATAATCACTCCATAATTTGTTCATATCATGATTTGCACAGAAATTGTGGTAATAATAATCTCGGATGCATTAAATAAAGATAAGGAGATAGTGAAATCATACAGAAAACAGTACAATAAAAATTTTTTAAACTATTCTTCAACAATTAAAAGATCGCTAAAAACATTTCTAGCTGCAAAATCAAATATTTGCACTTTATTCTGAATTGTAATTTTTAATAAATAAATTTTTAATTACATTTCTTTTTTTATTTATTTTTTATAGGAACGTATCTTTTACATCACTGTCCACAAGTTCAGTTCTTACATTAGAAAAGCTCCTCTTCATCGCTTAATAAATCAATTTCTGTGAAATTCTTCTCCTCTTGAAACTTAATGAACTCAAGAACCCAACATCTGCATGTTTGAATTCTTCACTGATGGAATTGCCTTTTAACTTTCTTTCATATGAAATGCTACAGTGCACTATTCTGAATGTGCCTGCTGAAGGTGGAATAATAATCGGTCTTGATTTGAGTCATTTGATTATTTACTATCCATCGATTGCATCGTTTCGTATTTAATTTCTCCCCCCTCATTGAAAATTACTACTGTGTCCAAAAATTAAAACCACTTATAATTTTTTTCAAAACCTCTTTATTTATTTTTCCAAATTTATTTCATCGCCTTCAAAGTAATGCCCTCCGAACACAATGCACTTATGCCAACTTTTTTTTCCAATCCTCAATGCATGCTAAAAAGTCAGCAGGGATGGCCTTCAAAACGCGCCGATTCACATTGAATCTCTTCAATAGACTTAAAAGGGTGTCCCCGGAGTGGTCTTTTGAGTTTAGGGAATAGCCCGAAGTCGCACGGTGTGAATACGGGGGTTGTGGAACGATATGGGTTTCATTTTTGGCGAAAAAGTCACGAAGAATCAATGCAGTGTGAGCTGGAGCATTCAGTGTTTTCGTTACCAATCTAGATATGACGCGTTTGAGGCCCTAAATTGAAATGAGCCTTCCTTTTGAAATTCCTATATCATCAGCAAGGTTTCTAATTGTAAATCGACCGTTTGCAATCACCAAATCTTTAATTTTTTGGACGTGAGCTTCGTCGGTTGAGGTGGAGGGTTGACCAGAGGGCTCTTCGTCTTCGACGTGTTCTCTACCTTCATTGAACTGTTTATACCACTTCTAAACATTTCTTTCCGATATATACTTTGCTCACCGAATGCCTTCTGCCACAGTCTATACGTTTCCGCAAACAAAATTGAATGCAAGTTCTTTGCTCAATTGATTCAGACATTTCTAAAATCGTCGGAATCAGTTTTAGCGTCTCACAAAGCCAAGCATAACTCAAACACTAATGAATATTTTGACGTCAAAATTCACACATGTCAAGGACAGTACCAGAAACCTAATACAGAAAAAAATGAAATTTCCTAACCCCTGGGAATTTTAAATTGAAAATCGATCTTACTTTTTGGACACAGTAGTATGTTTATATGTAAGAATAATAGTAAACACAATAATAATAACTCAATAAGTTTCCATTTTTCACTCCAAAAAATGTTTGTGTCGGGTTTAAATCTAATGGGGATAAATAATTTTATATGCGACCCGCGGAGTTAGGATGTATTTCCAAAGCGGACAGCAAGATCATTTGGATTGGCCACTCCTGTTCTAAGATTAAACATTGCTGATATCTGTTTTCAAATGACCCCTTAAGAAGTCATAAACGAGAGTAAGCTTTGCTACACATGAAATATTGGAAAAGGCAGAAAAGAAACCTCTAATGTGTTTTGAAGATACAGCATTCAATTCGAGACGACAAAGAAACAAGTGAATACAAGGAAAAAAAGTATTTGTCTCAATTGAACAGCATTAACTTTCGTCTGTCAATACTGGGACAAAAGTTCTATTTTACACATCCATTTAAAATCTTTCACTGCAATTTGAGAACATAAAATATAGTGTCTGAAATAAAAAAATTTCAGTGGTATCAGTTATACCTCATCTCATGTCTCAAACTTGCCCCATGCCAGGGACTAGTTCCAGCAAGTACTTGAAATATTTCAATCATCATCATAACTGGCTCGTTGTTGGGCCTTGGCCTTCTTTAAAAGATCCAGCCAGGCTGTTCTCCTCTTGGTCATGGACCTCCAGTTTTTGATCTAAATAACATTAAAATCAGAGTCTAAACAGTCGGTCTTCCCCATGGTCGTTGTTCAAAAGGGGTTACATTGAAAACCTTCAAAGCAGCTCTGTCACTTTCCATTCTCATGAGATGACCGACCCATCTCATTCTATTCAGTTTTATAAATTTTAGAATGTCAATATCTCTAAAAAGTTTAAAATATTTCAATAATGACTTTTTATTTTAATTTAAATTGAGGCCTAATACATGTATTGAAATTTATGTAGCTAATTTCAATAAAATATTCTTTGATGATATTGAAAATTGTCTTGTCTTTTTATCATGCTAAATTACGATTCATTAATTTTGCAACAAGTTTGGCTCATCTGAAAAAAATAAATATTTTTATTTCATGAATTAAAATACGAAGAGTGAACACTGATGTTACTTGATATCCAGACCAAAACAATTGCACAGAAAGTATCAAAAATTCATATAAAAATATAAATTTCCACGAAAATTATTCCATAAATGTTCTGATGAACAGTAAAGTAACATCACGCATTCCTTCATGAACTACTTTAATAAAAAAAAAGAACTTGAAAATTAAATTTTATTCATCAAAATCCAAAATGAGAATATGGAGAAACAGTCAAAAATCCAATTTTCAAATATATAATTATGAGGTTAAAGTGGCCTGACACAGAGAAAAATTTCTGTTTCCTGCCTGGGTGCGCGTGTCATTAGTTCGTATGACAAGTTTCAACTTGTTCTCTCAATTTGTTGAGAGGGCCGTAGACGAATATTTTCACACCCTGCCAGACTCTCACTTCCGGGAAGGAATACTGATGTTGGGGAAACATTGGACCAAGTGTGTTGAAATCAAGGGAGATTATGTAGAAAAATAAAATCATTTTTTAACTGAAAGTCGAAGTCTTTCATTGTCAAGCCGAGAACTTTTCACCTTACCCTCGTAGTATCACAATTTATTTTCTTAGAACAGTCTTTTCCTGTAATTAAACTTGACGATTTTTTTATTGTATGAGTTTTTAAATATCGTTCTAATTGACCGTTCTGTGAAAAATATTTCGAACAAATAAGACATCTGTAGGGTCGTTCTCAGATGAACCTTCAGGAAGAATTGCAGACTGTTTTGAATTAAATGCTTTGACACGAACAGTTCAAAAGTCGATCTCCAGTGTAAGTTAAGATAAGCCTTTCCCCCTCATTATTTATTTATGAGCGATATTCTCAAAAGGGACAAAGACACATCTTCTTTTTATATTTTAAAATATCCCAACAAATTCTACAAAAGAAATAAAAAAGGACTGTTTAAAATTATTGACATTCAAGTTTTACGTGAAGTAAAGAATCTATTAAATTTGATAAGTTTTTTTCTACTGAATATTTTCTTATACAACTTCAATACAAAGGATTAAAACTAATAGATCAGGGGCAAGAAATAGGAGACAACAGAAAAAAAGAACTCAAAGATTAAGTAAAAATTGAAGATTATGTAACGTATCGGCCTATACTAAACCCATAACAGCTTCAGGAAGATCATGGGAACACTTTAATTTTTATTTACAAGCATTATATGCATACATACACTCATGTCCATAAATTAAGGATAATTCAGAATCACACAGAAATTGAACTCTAAAATAAAAATTTCACCTGTAGAATTATCACACACATCTTGAAGAAGAATATGCAAATTACAGGAAACCACCAGATGGTGCGGATAGTACGTCACAATGACGAGAGTGTAAGAGAGGGGTATATAAGGAATGGTGGCAAAGAAGTAAAATTGTTCACAAGCGCTTTAAAAGATTTTCAGTGCAATAACCGCATAGTTATGGCACAAAGAAAGCATTTGGATGATTTTTTACATAGTAGAATTATCGGACGACTGGAATGTGGACGTACCCAGCTGGAAGTATCCGAGGAACTTGGAATCGCCCAGAGTGTCATCTCCAGGCTTTGGCAACGATTCCAAGATGATGGTAGAGTAAATGTTACAGCACAGGTCGCCCCCGAGTTACAACGCCGAATGAGGACCGGTATTTAGCAGTTACTGCCGAAAGAAACAGACGGAACACAGCATCAGACCTGTCTCGTCAGCTCTCTTCAGCTACCGGTACGACAGTTTCAAGGCAGACCGTGTACAGACGCTTAGGGCACATTGGTCTATATCAGGGGTCGGCAACCTGCGGCTCGCGAGCCACATGCGGCACATTGGATGTGCAGCTGCGGCTCTTTAGTTCCATACGCAAATATTATTTATTTTATCAAAAAAAAAAATTAAAAATCGTTTTGAATCGATTAACGAGGATTAGGCACCGATTCTATCTCTCAGCCACTTGTACTCGCTTTTCATCGCACAACAAGAAATCAAATTTAGAGAGACACTTCACGAAAAAACATACTCAGTTTGCTAGTAAATATACAGCCGGCGAAGAACGAAAAAAAGCTGTCGATGAGTTCCAAAAACAAAAACAGCAATCAAGTTCCATGTTAAGTAACTGGACGCAATCTACAAGTAATGTTAATCCGGCAAACTTCGCGGTATCACTGGAAATTGCAAAAAAAGGCAAACCATTCACAGATGGTAAGTATGTCAAATATTGCTTCATACGTGCATCTGAAGAACTGTTTCGTGATTTCAAAAACAAACCAGAAATCTTGAAAAAAATCAAAGATTTACCATTATCCGCTAAAACAGTACAAGATAGAATAGCTAAAATGTCTTCAAATGTAACATATTTGCAGGTGGAAGATATTCAACTTTCTTCTGCCTTATCACTTGCTATAGATGAGTCTTGTGACATAAAAGACACGGCACAAGTTGCCCTTTTTGTCAGGTATATATGTCTTCCCAAGGTCCAAAAGTAGAACTTCTGGGATTACTACGGCTCTCGGGATAAACTAGAGGGGAAGATATAGCGAATGCCGTGCAAAAATGCCTTGAAGACAATAAGATCGATTTAAATAAAATCGTTTCAATAGCAACTGATGGAGCCAGAAGTATGACAGGAAAAAATAAAGGGACAATAACGATTCTTCAGAGCAAAATAAACCCCGAAATTCTAACGTTTCACTGCATAATACACCAAGAAGCGCTTTTTGCCCAAACATTTCCGGCTGAAATAGTTCAGATCATGAATTTGGTAATCAAGATTGTTAACAGCATCTTGTCAAAAGCACTCTACCATCGTCAGTTTAAAGAATTCTTAAATGAAATGGAGACTCAGTATTCCGACCTACTTCACAATAAAGTAAGATGGCTTTCCAAAGGTAAGGTGTTGAAACGTTTTGCTCTGTGCTTGAATGAAATAAATACATTCTTAAATGAAAAAGGCATTAATCACCCTGAATTAGAGAAAGACAAATGGTTGCAAAAATTTTTCTTTATGGTGGATATCACAGCGAAATTAAATGAGCTGAATCTAAAACTGCAAGGAAAGGAAAGGGAAACCCAGCCTATGTTTTGGTAGAAGAATTGGTTTGTTTTGAAGAAAAATTAATTCTTTTTGTAGAAAATATTCAGAGAGGTAAATTACTTCATTTTCAGTTTCTAAAGCAATATCGTGATAAAACTAGTGCAACTGTTGACACGAGGTACTTCAGCACAGTTATAAAAAAAATTAAAGATGAATTTGCTGATAGATTTGAGCAATTTAAAACTACTCTAGCATTCATAGTAAATCCTCTCAACACAAATAGTAACGAAATCCACATTGAGCCATTTGGAATTGATACTGGATCTCTAGAAATGCAATTGATCGATTTAAAAAGTAGAGCTTTGTGGAGTGGAAAATTTACAGAGTTGAAAAGCAAGTTGGAACAGTTGGAGGTCCAGAAATGTATGTACGTAACGCAACAAAAGTGGACAACTTTAAAAGAAATGCCGCGAGTTGAGGCACTTCTATTCGTCGCATGGAATAGTCTTCCAGATTTCTACAGTGAGGTGAAGAAGTTGGCATTTGGAGTGCTGACTATCTTTGGATCGACATATTTGTGCGAGCAAGCGTTCTCTTGCATGAATATAATTAAAAGTAAAGTAAGAAGCCAACTAACAAATGAAAATTTAGAGTCGTGTTTGAAACTTAAAGCAACAAGTTATGAGCCAAATTTATCCAAACTTTCTAAAACCAGGCAAAGCCAACGCTCCCATTGAATTTGTTTGCTCAAATGTGTTATTGTTTTTTTTTTATTTTAAGTACAAGTTACAGTGTTTAGTAAAGTTTAAATTTTCTACTTGAATAACGATGCAAAGCCATCGCTCCCATTGAATTTGTTTGCTCAATTGTTTGTTATTGAAGTACAAGTTAGTGTTGTAAATAAATGTTTAATTGTTTTAATTTTTTACTTAAATAATAAGTAATTATCTAACAATGAATAAATAGAATGATATATGAATAAGTAGATATTTTTTTCTTATGAATAAATAGATTTTTTTTTTATCAAAAAACTTTATTTATGCGAGTACTAACAGATGGACTAGTATTATGAAATTGGCGCTACTAATATTAAATCCATATGATTTTTAGTTAGCCCTAACCTTTAAAAAACATGTGTATAAATTTGACAGCTGTTGCACTATTAGTATGTGAGTTATAGCATTTTTAGTGAAGCAATTTTTGTTAGTTTGAAAAAATGGATGAAAAGGAATTTCGTGTGTTAATTAAAGAATTGCTTTTTTGGGGAAAAAAATACTATTGAAGCCAAGGCTTGGCTTGATAAACATTATTCGGACTTTTCACCAGGAAAATCAACAGTAGAGAAGTGGTTTGCTAAATTTAAACGAGGCCAAATGAGCACCGAGGACGATGCAAGTAGTGGACGCCCCAAAGAGGCTGTTACCGACGAAAACATCAAAAAAGTCAACAAAACAATTTCTGATAATCGTAAAGAGAAGTTGATTGAGATAGCCGAGACCCTAAAGATATCAAAGGGACGTGTTGGACATATCGTGAATGAATATTTGGATATGCGAAAGCCCTGTTCAAAGTGGGTGCCCCGCGAGCTCACAATCGACCAAAAACCACAACCAATTGATGATTCTAAGTAGTGTTTGGAGCTGTTCAACCGTAATAAACCTGAATTTTTGCGTCGATATGTGACAATGGATGAAATATGGCTCCATCATTTCACACCGGAGTCCAATCGATAGTCAGCCGAGTGGACTGCACGTGATGAATACTAAAAATGCTATAACTTCACTAAAAATGCTATAACTCACATACTAATAGTGCAACAGCTGTCAAATTTATACACGTGTCTTTTGAAGGTTAGGGCTAACTAATAATCATATGATTTAATACTAGTAGCGCCATCTATGTGTCAGCCTATGAACTTTTCAGGCCAGATGTTATTTATTGTTGGCAAGAAAAAATTTTGTGGCTCTTTAAAAACTTTGAAATTTCGTAATTGCCATTTTTGGCTCTTCCGACTCAAAAGGTTGCCGACCCCTGGTCTATATGCTCGTAGGCCTGTCAGATGTGTTCCACTTACCGCAACTCACTGTCGCCTGCGATTAACCTGGAGTAGAGAGCATGCATTGTGGACACCGCAACAGTGGTCTGGTGTGATGTTTTCTGACGAGTCCAAGTTTAGTTTGCAGTCTGATTCTCGCCGGACTTTCATATGACGAGCGCAAGGTACCCGTTATCACCAAGAGAACACCATTGAACGACACCGTTACGGTGGTGCAGGATGGCTCGTTTGGGGAGGAATTATTCTTGGTTCCAGAACTGACCTGCATGTTCAGAGTGTAACGATGACAGGCCACATCTATCGGGATGTCATTCTGGAACAACATATACGTTTGCTTCGGGGCGCCATGGGTGCTGAATTTCTGTTTATGGATGACAACGCCCGCCCTCACCGTGCAAACATTGTAGACGAATGCCTTCAATTGGAGGATATCACCCGTATGGATTGGCCAGCATACTAACCTTACTAGAATCCAATAGAGCATGTGTGGGATATGCTTGGCCGACGAATTGCAGCCCGTCAACCCCCTTCCATCTGTCAACCGGAACTTCGGAGGACATTGCTTGATGAGTGGTGTAATATTCCCCAAGATCAGATTGATAATTTGATACTCAGCATGCCTAGGCATTGTAAGGCCTGTATTGCATCGTCCGGGAGACATACTCCATATTAACCATCATACTAACCCTGTTATACTGTTTTTTGTCAATAGGTTCTTTTTTGAAATTTGCTCCAGGGAGTAAAAATCGCAATTTTTATTAATTATGTCAAACATATAGCATCTTTTGTGCTCTTCACCTTTTGTTTAATAAATAGACTTTACAAATAAGTCAAATTTGTTTTGCTTCTGTCTCTTTCTTTGCCTGAACTTCATTATCCTTAATTTATGGACATGTGTGTATATGTACTATATATATACACACAAATACAGAACTTTATAATTTATTATTTACAAAAATGAAAATTAAAGATTTAAATTTGATTCCCAAATGCAGTTCACTCCAATGACGGAGATTATCACAGTTCTTGAGTCTACGACGAATTTTAAACACGTGTTCTGTGGCAGACCCTAATTATCACACGCCGTGATAGACGAAACCACAAGGGACTCACTTTGGGAAACTTCAGAAAAAAAAGAGAAAATCAGCACTTTTTTGTCGACTCGTTGCAGAGCTCTCCCCTTTCTTCTCCAAATATCTCCCTTTAAAAAAAATCCCTCATGAGGGGTTGCTTCCCTCACTTCTGGATTCGACACTTTCCTTCTATGGTCTATCACGATGCAGCAACTCATGCTGTAGTCCGTATCCTATCTGTAATTTTTTTTAGCTGTCGAGGTCGCACGGACAATCGCTAATTTCATGAGGTTCTCATTATCCATGACACTGCATATCCTGCTATCTGATATGAGTAACAGGTTGTTCTGCTTAGTACAAAACACTAATTGCATGTAATGTAACTATCCACAACACTGCTTCTCTGCTGTCAAATTTGAGTGATGGGTCGAAAAATATACTACTACATTCCTTTCTCCTGGAAATGAAATGCCAAAACTCTTCCCATGAGAAAAAAATGCTACAATTAATTGCCTGAAATGTATTTGTTCTCAGAATGTCAATACAGGGATACAAGTTTTTTTTTCATTCATGTCAACATAAAGTCTTTTCTTTCTTTTTTATAATTTTAGAACATAAAATACATAATTCTGCAAGTATATGAAAATTAGATTTCATACACATTTTATTTCTAATTGAAATTAAAAGAATTAATATTTTCTAAAATGATAAAAATTAAATTTTTCAATTTTTTTTTCTTCTCATTTTAGCAAGTTATATCACAATTTGGGGCCTGATGGCCGAGTGACATGTTTCGGGCTCGAGTCCCGGCGGTGCCATGAATGTTTGTAATGGTTTTAGAATCCACTTTAAACCGTAGGTACCGGTCTAATATTACTACTGCTACTACTACACCACACCACAGTGCCTAGAGCTGAGTTGCCCCTATACAGTTTGGAAATGATCTGGATGAGAAGAAGTCTGACTATACTCTGTGACGCTCTACGGTCCTATGAAACCGAGACCTACGGTTTAAAGTGGATTCCGAACCCCTACATCCATGGCACCGCCGAGATTTGAACCCGATACCTGTGGTACCGAGAGCCAGAGCACTAGCCACTCGGCCATCAAGGCTTCAAGGTCTACACTGTTGAACGTTGGCCGTAGGGCTGACAACAATACCCCGTAAAAAGAGAAACATCTCTCTTCTCGTAATCTGCCAGTAGGCAGACGGCCTTGGTCTACAAAGGGGCTGTTGCACCAATGATGATGATGATGTTGAAATACGTTTTTTTAAAATTTATAGTGGATGACAGTTGATGTTAATACAGTTTTTTCAAATATTAATTCATTCATTTTAGTTTTTTTTTAGATTTAAGTTGCACGTATCTAATAATAGATGGCGCCAGATGTAAGAGGAAAATTTCAATTTTATTTGTAAAGGACTTTTCTGCAATACAGTGGAAAAAAAGTAGGAATTGATTTAAAAAATTTTTTTATATTACTTGTTATGTGTATATTTAAAATAATATAAGTGAAAAAAGAAAAAAACTTTGGCCCTAAAAACACTCAATTAGGGACGTTCTTCTATATGAGTCTGCATGCGCTCATTCAATTTATCTTTCCTCTCCTCACACAAAGAACACGGGAAAGGACGCTCTCCGGTGTGAGTCCTCAGATGACGCTTCAGGTCAATGTTCTGAGAAAATGCTCTGCCACGCTTGAAAGGTAATTCTCTTGTGTGAGTCCTCAGATGAACCTTCAGTTGACTATTCTGGGTGAACGCTTTGCCACACTTGAAAGGTCGCTCACCGTTGTGAGTCACGACATGCCTTTTCACGTCAGTGCATTTGTGTGAGTGGTATTCACCAAAGGGACATTGATGCGTCTTCACATTGCCTTCATATCTGCTAACATCTGCAAAAAGAAATTAAAAATTAGACATTTATTTATGTATTGTTTTGTTGTTTCTTATCCCACTTGGCTGGCTAAGACCACGAGCCCATACGTACTCATGATTGAAGGGGAAGGAAGCAGCTTCTGTTGTGATGGAGCACCCGTAGGTAGAAGTCTGACTTTGGCTCCGTGACGCTTTTACAGTCATAGGATACCGGGACCTACGGCTTAAAGTGGATCCCGAACCACTACAAACATCCATGGCACCGCCGGGACTCGAACCCGAAACCTGTGGCACCGAGCGCTAGAGACACTCGGCCAATTCAAGTCCCAATTTTGTGAATGCCAACGGCACGTGGTGTTCCCAGGTGGTCACTCACCCACGCACTGACCGCGCCCAATGATGCTTGACTTCGGTGATCTAACGAAACCGGTATATTCAGCATGGTATGGCCGTTGGTTACATTTATTTATATACAACATATACTATAGTTTCATATACTATAAGAGAATTTTTAAATACAATAAATTATCAATGTTTATTCACCAATTTTTCTTTATACACTATAATAAATTATGCAGATTAAAAGTAAATCAACACAGAAATATAAAAATGTGTGAAATGAACTGTATTAACTTTCGGACTTTTCCGTGCCGTAATACAAATTATTTCTTCTGCAACGAATTTAAAATCATTTATCAAAAATAGAGAATATAAAACACATTATCTGAGAATTTTTTTTTTGTATGATAATGCTAACTATGTCTCATGACATGCGTGAATAATTTCAACTTTATGTTTGTTAACAATACAACTGAAAAAATTGTTTGTTGTTGTTGTCGTATCCGTCATGGAAGGAGGGGGTTCTGTTTTGATGGAGCACCCGTATTTAGTTCTGCTCCGTGTCGCTGAAGAAGGAGGGCAGTGCCTTCCGGGAGGACTTTTAGGGGAGAACTACTCCACATCTGCTTATCGTGTGAGAGAAAAACCGGTAAACTCCCACCAAAGGAGTCCGACTCTCGATTTAAGATGCTGCACATCACAAATGCCATCGAAGCTCCATGTTTTTTGAAACAGTGTTTACAAAAGCCGCCAGAGGATGGAACCTCCGTCCTCATGCTCATCAACGGCCACGTGCGTTGCCACTGAGTCACGAGTAGGGATTGCAATATCGGACCAAAAGTTCAATACCGGTATTCGGTATTTTTTTTATCTTAATACCGGGATACCGGTAGTAGAAATGCCATTGGTGCTGTCATTTTACTTATAATTTCATCCAAATTATCTAAAATCCCTGATGGCTTGGGCTTAGAAATTGCGCTTGAGTTTGTATCTCCATCGCAATTAGATTCTTTCCTCTTCAACAAATTTGCATCATGTTTCGTTTTGAAATGTGTATGGAGTCCGCTTGCACTTCAATAACTCTTGAGCATTTTTTACATTCTGCCACCCTATTCTTTTCATCATATAAACTATGAAACCAAACCGAAGTATTATCAACTGATTTTTTATGTTCTTTAAAGTTATTCGCATTCATTTTTATGAGGTATTATTTATGAGTGTATATGTAATAAATCTGCAAAATATTTTGATTTCTAAAGTATGATATACAAATACAATGCAAATAACAAACTCACCAATTTAAAAAATATCGAAATATTACATACTTTCTTCACAACTACAACCTTGTTTTCACAGATCAGAATTCTAAATAAGAATTCACAGATAAGAATAAGAATTTCACACATAAAATTTTTTCACAGATAAGAATTCTAAATTTCTAGTAAATACCGAAAAAACCGGTATTTTAACTTGTGAATACCGGTATTATAAAATTGTACAAATGGCTCAAAATACCGGTATTCAGTATTGCAATCCCTAGTCACGAGTCAGGGAGGGAAAAAAATTGTTTGGTGCGATTTAAAAAAAAAAAGACTTAATTGAATCAGACTGTTAGATATGCTTGGATAATAAGGAAGAGCCCCACATATAGTATTCAATCACATGAGACTAAATAGGCTTAGTTTTAAATTTCCATTTTTCAGTTTGTTCCGAAAATATTAACTTTGTACTTTAAAAACAGTTTACATTTTCAAAATAATCAGAAGTACATCCACAAGAAATAAAACTTCCCCCTATTTGTAACTAGAATTATTTTACTGGACATCAAAATGAAAAGTGAAAAAAAAAAAAAAAAAAATGGAAGTAAGAAGTAATAATAACAATTCCATATTATCATAAACATGATTAATTTTCTTTATATAACGCATAGAAAATATTTTTATTAAATTCCTAATATTATTTCATACTTTCCCTATATATATATCTTGTTCAAATTTTTAATCGTTCATGAAATACTTTTTATTCATCCACTCAAGTTCAAATACATTTTTAAAACTTGTAGTGAATGACACTGGATGTTAATACAGTTTTTTCAAATATTAATTCATTCATTAAATTAAATTAATTAATTTTAGTTTTTTTTTTAGATTTAAGTTGCACGTATCTAATAATAGATGGCGCTAGATGTCAGAGGAAAATTTCAGCTTTATTTGTAAAGGACTTTTCTGCAGTATAGTGGAAAAAAAGTAGGAATTGACTTTTTTTTATTACATGTTTTATAAATAATAAGAAAATCGCAACAAATTTTAATTAAGTTACAGAATATATTGGGAGAAAAATATCTCAAGTAGAAAAGATTACACACTCATCGATTGCAAATATATTCATCATGTTCTAAAAGTAAATGTAAAATAAAAGACAAATGGTACACAAGACAACTAAAAAACAAATGGTACTTACGTATTAACGCCACCGCAGCTACAGATTTGGCGGTTTTTAAGTGGCGCCAATCTACACTTAAAATTTTTGTGACAAATCATAAAATATATAAAACACTTTATTTAAAATCAAAACACTTTCAAAATTCAAAACACTTTATTTAAAATCAAAACACTTTATTTAAAAACAAAGTAGTGAATCGGATTTCGATGGAAAATGGGCCGATATAGAGTTTAACATAGATTCAAAACAGTCTCTATTTTGGCGCATTGGCAGCTCTTTATTGGCGCATTAGCGCAACTTCTGTTACGGTGACGTTAATACGTAAGTACCAAACAAATTTTCAAAAAGCACATCTCTTTCAGAAATGCATTTCCGAATTGTCTGCAAAACCAGCAAAAAAAAAAAAAGTTGAAAACTAGAATACTGTAACCTTGAGAAAGTCGCCAATCTTGCAACCCGGAATATTTCGCCAAATTCTTTAGGGTTACAATACTCTGGGGGTATTTTTAACTTCTTTTATTCTTCTTATTTTCTACTTTGATAGTTGTTTGCAGAATTTTTTAATTATAGTAAATAAAGAACATAAATATATATTATTTTAAATATTTATTCCGATAAATTATTGATTATTCTGAGATGGTTCTTATAACATATGTTTACAGTATATGATACAGAAAATAAAATGATTTTTATGATGCTGCCACTCATGAAAATACAAAACAAACAAGAAAAACGATTTTTTAATTTATTAATAATTTATATTTGATTATCAAATAATTATTTTCCTCTTGATGCTGCTGAAATAATTAAGGTTATATAACAACCGTTATTTGAAATCTCGCGAAAAAAATGTTACTTTTTATTTTTAGTACGTCAGTTCATGGTGAAAACGTCGGCCGAAAGCAATACATTTTTTTTTTTGCGGTTTTGTGGCAACTGTTATTTGAATTAGCGCTGAAAAATATAACTTTTTAATTTTAGAACGCTAGTTTACAGAAGAAAAAGGCCGTATTAAATTTTTCTGTGGTTTTTAACGTTGTTTTTCTTCATTCATTTGGTAAGGCTACGCACGGACAAGTTTCAGTAAGACAATAAGATCATTTTCGCTTCCAACAAAGGATATATCAAAATAAAATGCAAGTTATTCTTTTCTTTTCTCTCCCTTTTTAAATAATTTTGTTTCATCATTCGAATTCGTAAACAACATGAAATTTTTTTGTCGTAACAGAGAGAAAAAATTGGCTTATTAGCGATTAATTTTGACGTAATTTTATTGTAAAAGCAATTATTATTTTTATCTAAATGAAACATTTATGTGAGCTAGAAAAACATAATTCCACATAATAATTTGGCAATAAAGGAATTAAAGAATAAAATTTTGGTAAAATAATGATATATTTTGGCGTTAAAGCGGCAATATGTGGCGTAAAAAGAAAACGGTACTTACGTATTAACGGTACCTTGGCGGTTTTTAAGTGTAGCCAATCTTTATTATTTGGAATAAAAATATTTTGAAAGTGTTTTGATTTTAAATGAAGTGTTTCATATATATTTTATTATTTTGAACAAAAATTTTTAGTGCAGATTTGCGCTAAATCTGTAGCTGCGGTTGGCGCGTGTGCTTTTTATTGGCGCAACTGTCGCCAAGGTACCGTTAATACGTAAGTACCAAGAAAACATTAAAATTTTGCCATAACAGTGATAAAAATTTTAGCGATAAAACGATATAAATTGGCATAAAGACCATTTAGGCATAATTTTTTTTTGCATAATAGTGTTAAATTTTGCTTAAAGGCAATAGCATTTGTCACAAAAGTATTTAGAGAATAAAATTTCCTTTAGTGATAAAAAATTGGCGATAAACCATTAATTTCTGGCGTAAAAGCAATTAATAAAATTGTCTTAGTAAAAAAGTTTGGCGATAAAGCATTTCAAGGATTAATTTTTTGGCAGGACAGTGATAATATTTGGCGTTAAAGCGATAAACTTTGGCCTAAAAGCACTTTCAGGAATAAACTTTGATGTAATAGCTGTTTGGCTACCAATATTCGCGTAATAGCAATGTTTGGCGATGAATTTAGGCGAAATAGCGTTTTACAATGATGCCGAACTTCGGCAGTCATATTGTTTATTTACTTGGCGATTTGGCATCCCAGTGAAGGAATTTGGCGTAATATCATTTTATTGCGAAAACTACCTGGCGCATTGATTACTATGCTTACTTGGCGACTTGACATCCTGGCGATGCATTTGGCACAAAGGGTACAGAGTTCTAGCTTTTTACCGAAGAAAACATATTAGACTTTTAAATACATTAAAATGTAAAGAATTTATTAAATAAAAGAACTTCATATTCAATAGCTTTTATTACACATTTTTAGATACACTGTATTAAAACCAATAGATCATGAAGATATTGCCACAAACTTGAGACAACGAAACAATAGCGAACACAAAAATAATGCAGAATAAAAAAACTGTATCAGCACGCAGATTGTAAAAAAATGGGATCTAACTTCTGTCATCCACATCAATTCAAAATATTTACCATTTTCATTATATTTCAAGAACAGAAACATTTACTGAGAATAAAACTTTTATTATAATGTCAATTATGCCTTTTCTCAAATCTGAAACCTGCGAAGTCAAACACTCATTTGAGCAAATATTTTGGAAATATTTTTTTCACGTTTTATTTTCTACTGGAATTTTGCCTCAACAAAATTATTAACAGTTTGTATACCTAAAATAAAATATAGAATTGGAAAAAAAATTGATAGAATTTTTTTTTTTTTTCATGAAATGTTTGAAAATTTTTTACATTTGTTATATTGCAATTCATAAATGTTCAGAAAGAGTTCCAATCCTCTGAAATATAATATCCTCTTCGATTTCTTTCTTTAATATACAGGGTGATTATAATTAAAGTCCTACTTTCAAAATCCTGTAAAAAAGAACCACTCGTCACAATGATTTCCAATCTTAACTGAAGAACTTGAAGAAGAGGGTAACAGTAAGGCATCCAAAAAAAAAGTTTCAAAGTGTATGAATAGATGGCGCTGTAAACGACCCAAAGAAAGTGAATTCGGCTGCCGGCGATATTTTGAATAGAATTGACAACATATTTAGCATGAGTTGCACATTAAACCAACTGTAGGATTTTCAATGTGCTGGATTATTTCGGTTTTTGGACGGGAAAAAATGACGTCCAAGTCATTCGACAGTTGTGATACTGTGAGTGGAAAGCCCATCCACCACGGCAAGGTCAATTGGATGGGAAATATCGCTGGAACATTTTTTTGATGTCATAAAGTTTCCCCCTTCTTCAAGTTTCTTCAATTCAAATTTGAACTCATTGTGACGAGTGGTTCTTTCTTGACAGCATTTTGAAAGTGAGACTTTAATTATAATCAAGCTGTATTTTTACATAATTTAAAAAAAATGTCCATAACAAAAAGACTTGGCACTAATAGAACACAATTAGGGACGAGTGTGAGTGATCATGTGCTTATTTAAAGAACCTTTCCGGGTAAATCTCTTCTCACACGAAGAACACTGAAAAGGGCGCTCTCCAGTGTGAGTCATCAGATGACGCTTCAGGTCAATGTTCTGAGTAAATGCTTTACCACACTGAAACGGGCAACTAAAAGGTCGCTCTCCAGTGTGGGTCAAGACATGTTGTTTCACATTAGTGAGAACGGGGGAATGGTATTCACAATAGGGACACAGATGTATCTTGAAGTTGCCTTCAAATCCCATAAAAACCTCTGCAAAAGAAACCAAAAATTAGGCTTCATTTCTCAATTGATATTAACATTTTAAGTGCAATAAATGTAAAGAACGTATTGAATTTAACAAGTATTCATATGCAATATTTTTATTAAACAATTTTAGGTATAAAATATTAAATCATGGATATATAGTAAGAAATTCGAGACAGTAGAAAAAATTATAAACACAGAAATATGGTAATAAAAATGAAACGAAAATTATTTGTCTGAAATAAAATCTATCAGTTCTCAGATTGCCAATACTTTTTGACTTCCAAATTCGCGAGAAGAGGCCTGGATTGAAGAAGAAAAAAGTCATCTTTCACTATGACCACGCACCTATGCACAAGGGTGCTTTGGAGAAGGGAAAACTGCAGGATTTGGGGTATAATTTGCTCGGCCACCCCGCCGATTCTCCTGATTTGGCACCCTCATTTTAATTTGTTCCCAAACTTGAACAAATTTGTTTCTGGGAAGCTTCGCATCCAATGAAGAAGTTGCGAGGGCCGTAGATGAATATTTTCACAACCTGTCACTCTCACTTCCGGGAAGGAATACTGATGTTGGAGAAACGTTGGACCAAGTGTGTTGAACTCAAGGGGGTACATGTAGAAAAATAAAATTATTTTTTAACTGAAAGTCACAGTCTTTCATTGCCAGGACGAGAACTTTTCACCTTACCCTCGTATATCTTCGAATTTCCTTCAAGACTGCTAACAGAAAAAGAAAAGTGAAAGACAAAAAATTTTTTTTCATGAAATGTGCGAAATCTGTTTACATTTTTTAGCAACTTATATTACAATTCATAAGCATCCAGACAGAGGTTCGATCCTCTGAAATATAATAGCCTCCTCGATTTCTTCCGTCCATATATTTTAAAAAAATGTTCACGAGATAATGCCTTGGTACTCATAGAACACAATTAGATGCGTTTTCCAGTGTGAGTCTTCATGTGCTCGTTCAACCTATCTCTCCGGTCTGAGTCAAAATATGGCTTTTCACATGATAAGAGATTGGTGGAGCTGTACTCACAAAAGGGACACTGATATATCTTCTGATTGATTTGAACTCCCCTAACGACGACTGCAAAAGAATTACATTTCTGGTATTTGGCACAAACGAATCATCCTTCGGTATGAGTCTTCAAGTGCTCGTTCAATCTATATCTAAGGGCAAATCTTCTCTCACACAGAGAACACGGGAAAGGGCGCTCTCCGGTGTGAGTCCTCGTGTGTTTGGTCAAATCATCTTTTCTACAAAAACTTTTCATGCAAATGGAACACGGGAAAGGACGCTCTCCGGTGTGAGTCATCAGATGACGCTTCAGGTCAATGTTCTGAGTAAATGCTTTGCCACACTGAAAGGGACACTTGAAAGGTCGCTCTCCCGTGTGGGTCAAGACATGTTGTTTCACATTAGTGAGAACGGGGGAGCGGTATTCACAAAAGGGACAAAGATGCATCTTGAAATTGGCTTCAAATCCCATAAAAACCTCTGCAAAAGAAACCAAAAATCAGGCTTCATTTCTCAATTGATATTAACATTTTAAGTGCAATAAATATAAAGAATGTAATGAATTCAACAAATATTCATATGCAATATTTTTATTAAACAATTTCAGGCATAAAATATTAAATCATGGATATATAGTAAGAAAATCGAGACAATAGAAAACAATTATAAACACAGAACAATGGTAAAAAAAAGAGACGAAAATTATTTGTCTAAAATAAAATCTATCAGTTCTCAGACTGTTAGTACTGAAATTCAAGTAATTTTATCACCATGAAATTAAATTCTTTAGCAAATTAAATTATTTTCAAAAGCAAATGCGGAAACGAATTTCATAGCAATATTTGGACCAATTCAATAAGGATCCCACCGATTTTTTGCGGCGATTTGTCACCATGGATGAGACGTGGGTCCACCACTACACGCCAGAAACAAAACCGCAGACCAAGCGGTGGGTGGAAGCCGGTAGTTCAGCGGCAAAGAAAGCGAAGTCGATTGCATCTGCCGGAAAGATCATGGCCAGTGTGTTTTGGGTTGCGAAAGAGATCCTGTTAAATGATTACCTTGCAAAAGGTAAAATAATTACAGGCGAATATTATTCCAAACCTTCTTGACATTCATACCTGGAGGTATGGTCCATGGAGGTATATACCAGGTATGGTCAGCATTCATACCTGGATGCCAAAATTCGCGAGAAAAGGCCTGGACTGAAGAAAAAGGTAATCTTTCCTTGTGCAAAGGACAACGCACCTATGCACAAGGATGCGTTCACGATGGTAAAACTGCAGGATTTGGGGTTACGATTTGCTCAGCGATCTCCTGATTTGGCTAAGAATTTCATTTGTTCCCAAACTTGTTGAAATTTGTTTATGGGAAGCGCTTCGCATCCAATGAAGAAGTTGAGAGGGCCGTAGACGAATATTTTCACACCCTGCCGTCTCTCACTTCCAAGAAGGAATACTGCTGTTGGAGAAACGTTGGACCAAGTGCGTTGAAGTCAAGGGAGATTATGTAGAAAAATAAAATCATTTTTTAACTGAAAGTCGCAATCTTTCATTGTCAGACCGAGAATTTTTCACCTTGCCCACGTATATCTTCGAATTTTCAAGACTGCTAACAGAAATAGAAAAGTGATAGAAAAAAAAATTTTTTTTTCATGAAATGTGTGAAATCTGTTTACATTTTTTAGCAACTTATATTACAATTCATAAACATCCAGTAAGAGGTTCCATCCTCTGAAATATAATATCCTCCTCGATTTCTTTCGTCCATATATTTTTACATATTTAAAAAAAATGTTCACATGATAATGCCTTGATACTCATAGAACGCAATTAAATCGAGTGCGAGTCCTCATGTGCTCGTTCAACCTATCTCTCCGGTCTGAGTCAAAATATGGCTTTTCACATGATAAGAGATTGGTGGAGCTGTACTCACAAAAGGGACACTGATATATCTTCTGACTGATTTGAACTCCCCTAACGACGACTGCAAAAGAATTACATTTCTGGTATGCGGCAAAAAAAAAAAAAAAAAAAAAGTCATCCTTCGGTATGAGTCTTCATGTGCTCGTTCAATTTATCTTTACGGGGAAATCTTCTCTCACACACAGAGCACGCGAAAGGGCGCTCTCCGGCGTGAGTCCTCGTATGTTTGGTCAAATCATCTTTTCTACAAAAACGTTTCATACAAATGGAACACGGGAAAGGACGCTCTCCGGTATGGGTCCTCAGATGAACCTTCAGTTGGCTATTCTGAGTAAATGCTTTACCAGACTGAAATGGACACTTGAAAGGTCGCTCTCCAGTGTGGGTCAAGACATGCTGTTTGACATTAGAAAGTTTAGATGAGCGGTATTCACAAAAGGGACACAGATGCATCTTAAAGTTGGCTTCAAATCCCATAAAAACCTCTGCAAAAGAAACCAAAAATCAGGCTTCATTTCTCAATTGATATTAACATTTTAAGTGTAATAAATGTAATGAATTCAACAAATATTCATAGGCAATATTTTTATTCAACAATTTCAGGCATAAAATATTAAATCATGGATATATAGTAAGAAAATCGAGACAATAGAAAAAAAGTATAAACACAGAACTATGGTAAAAAAAAAAAAAGAGACGAAAATTATTTTTCTGAAATAAAATCTATCAGTTCTCAGACTGTCAATACTGAAATTCAAGTAATTTCATCCCCATAAAATTAAATACTTTAGCACTCGAATTATAATTCGGGAACACAAAATACACTGAACATAGAATAAAAAGTGTAATATATTGATAAACATGCTTTACCTCAGACACGAAGTCAGGCTTTCATTTCAGCAAGTATTTGAGAAATTTGATTTCGTACAGATTTGATTTCTAATGGAATGTTGATCTCATAAAAATTGGAAATAGTTTTTATTGCTGACATGATTAAAAGTTTCAAACATTTTTCTTTAATTTTTTTTGAATTTATATTGCAATTGATTAGTCTAATAACATGGTTGGATCCTCAAACAAAATATCGTCACTAATTCCTTCCCTCCATATTATTTTACAAATATATTTCGAAAATATCCATTAGAAAAAAACTTCGGCACTAATAGGGCACGTTTAGAGATGCTCCCCGTTATGAGTTTTCGTGTGCTTATCAAATCTATCTTGACTGCAAAAACTTTTCACACAGAAAGGACATTCTACTGTGTGAGTTCCCAGAGGAAGCTTCAGATTTTCTTCGAAATTAAACGCATTTTCGCACCGAAGCGGACACTTAAGGTGCCGTTCACCAGAGTGGATTAAAATATGGATTTTTACATGATCGAGGTTGCTCGAGCTATATTAAAAAAAGTGGTAATTTATTATTACCTGCTTGGTTGCACGTGTCATTAGTTCGTATGACAAGTTTCAACTCGTTCTCTCAATTAGTTTGTTTACACGAATTTTTGAATTAGACGAGTTGCGTGTTTTTCGTTAAAATGGATAAACTTGACTATCGTGCGGTCATAAAAATCTTCGTTTTGGATGGATTAACCCCTAAGGAAATTCGTCCGAAGTTGGTAAAAGTTTACAGGGATTCTGCTTCTTCCATGTCAACCGTTAAAAAGTGGGTGGCTGAATTTAAACATGGTCGCACATCCCTTGAAGACCCACGTGAAGGACGGCCAAAAACCGCAACCACACTGAAAAAGTGCATGATATCGTGTTGGACGATAGGCGAATGAGGTAGCTGAGGCTGTGGGGATATCGGAAGAAAGGGCGCCAAACATCGTGCACGAAGAATTAGGGATGCGAAAGCTCTGCGCAAGATGGGTGCCGTATTTGCTGAATGCCGATCAAAAGCAAATGCGGAAACAAATTTCACAGCAATTTCTGGACCAATTCAATAAGGATCCGACCGATTTTGTGCGGGGATTTGTCCCCATGGATGAGACATGGGTCCACCACTACACGCCAGAAACAAAACAGCAGTCCAAGCAGTGCCTGGAAGCCGGTGGTTTAGCGCCAAAGAAAGTTAAGTCGATCGCATCTGCCGGAAAGGTCATGGCCAGCATGTTTTGGGATGCGAAAGGAATCCTGTTAATTGATTACCTTGCAAAAGGCAAAACAATTGCAGGCGAATATTACTCCAACCTTCTTGACGAGCTAGGTGCCAAAATTCGCGAGAAGAGGCCTGGATTGAAGGACAACGCACCTGTGCGCAAGGGTGCGTTGACGATGGGAAAACTGCAGGATTTGGGGTTACGATTTGCTCGGCCATCCCCCCTCCCTATTCTCCTGATTTGCCACCCTCAGACTTCCATTTGTTCCCAAACTTGATATTTGTTTCTGGGAAGCGCTTCGCATCCAATGAAGAAGTTGAGAGGGCCGTATCCGAATATTTTCACACCCTGCCAGACTCTCAATTCCGGGAAAGAATACTGATGTTGCAGAAACGTTGGACCAAGTGCGTTGAAGTCGACACAGATTACCGTGCAAAAGGTAAAATAATTACAGGCGAATATTACTTTAACCTTCTTGACTATATGCATCCATAGGTGGATGCCAAAATTCGCGAGAAAAGGCCTGGACTGAAGAAAAGTCATCTTTTCTTGTGCAAAGGACAACGCACGCTACGATTTGCTCGGCCATCTTCTGATTTGGCACCCTAAGACTTTCATTTGTTCGCAAACTTGTAGAAATTTGTTTCTGGGAAGCACTTCGCATCCAATGAAGAAGTTGAGAGGGTCGTAGACGAATATTTTCACACCCTGCAAGACTCTCAATTCCGGGAAGGAATACAGATGTTGGAGAAACGTTAGACCAAGTGTGTTGAAGTCAAGGGAGATTATGTGGAAAAATAAATTCTTTTTTAACTGAAAGTCGCAGTCTTTCATTGCCAGGACGAGAACTTTTTTACCTTACCCTCGTATATCTTCGAATTTCCTTCAAGACTGCTAACAGAAAAAGAAAAGTGAAAGAAAAAAAAAATTTTTTTTTTCATGAAATGTGTGAAATCTGTTTACATTTTTTAGCAATTTATATTACAATTCATAAGCATCCAGACAGAGTTTCGATCCTCTGAAATATAATATCCTCCTCGATTTCTTCCGTCCATCTATTTTTAAAAAATGTTCACGAGATAATGCCTTGGTACTCATAGAACACAATTAGATGCGTTTTCCAGTGTGAGTCTTCATGTGCTCGTTCAACCTATCTCTCCGGTCTGAGTCAAAATATGGCTTTTCACATGAGAAGAGATTGGTGGAGCGGTACTCAAAAAAGGGACACTGATATATCTTCTGACTGATTTGAACTCTCTTACCGACGACTGCAAAAGAATTACATTTCTGGTATTTGGCACAAACGAATCATCCTTCGGTATGAGTCTTCAAGTGCTCGTTCAACCTATATCTAAGGGCAAATCTTCTCTCACACAGAGAACGCGGGAAAGGGCGCTCTCCGGTGTGAGTCCTCGTGTGTTTGTTCAAATCATCTTTACGACGAAATCTTTTGAAACAAACAAAACCCAGAAAGATCGCTCTCCGGTGTGAATCCTCAGATGACGCTTCAAGTACATGTTTTGATTAAATGCATTACCAGACTGAAATGGACACTTGAAAGGTCGCTCTCCGGTATGAATAAAAACATGCTTTTTCACGTTACAAAACTGTGATGAGCGGTATTCACAATAGGGACATTGATGCATCTTCACATTAGCTGCAAATCCGCTAAAAACCTCTGCAAAAGAAACAAAAAAATTAGGCTTCATTTTTTAACAGATATTAAAATTTTAAATGCAATAAATGTAAAGAATGTGTTGAATTCAGCAAATATTCATAGGTAATATTTTTATTGAACAAATTTAGATATAAAATATTAAATCATGGATATATAATAAGAAATTCGAGACAGTAGAAAAAATTATAAACACAGAAATATGACAAAAAAGAGACGACAATTATTTGTCTCAAATAAAATCTATCAGTTCTCAGACTGTCAATACTGAAATTCAAGTCATTTTTTCATCACCATGAAATTAAATTCTTTAGCACTCTAATTATAATTTTAATAATGATAACAAAATAAAAAATAATATACACCAAAAAGGAAGTAACATGTCAAAAATGTTCTAATGTTGCATTCATTCTTTTGGAATTTATAAGTCAAACTGTGTTGAATAACTGCGAACATTCATATTATCGATAGTACCCGAACCCAAAACCTGTGGTGCTGACCGCCACAGCGTTATTCACTTTGCCATCAGGCCCCCTTTGATTCCTTACTTTCATATATTTTCACAGGTATATTTAAAAAAGAAACCACCACGAAAAAACTTTTAGTGTTGTGACTAAAAACGGAACGTCTTCTTTGGTTATAAAACACGTTTATTAATGCAACACAAGAAAGGGATGATGATCCATGATGAGGCTATATACAGATGAATAAATCCTTGTACATGATTTGCTTATATAATACGTACATCTTATTGATGAAAAACATTATCTTAACAGATTCTACATTCTGTGTTATTACCGCTCATTAGAAATACGAACAAAAACCCAAACCTTTCAGTTGCCTGGTTTCCAAGTGAAATACAATACTAGAAGAAGTAAAGTGATACAGGAAATAAAAAACTTATTAGGAGTGGCAACCTTTAGCGATAATAGAACATGTTCACAGACGTTCACCCGCATGAGACTCCATGTGCTTATTTAATTTATTTTTGCGCAAGAAACTTTTGTCGCAAAAAGTACAGGCGAAAGGACGCGTTCCGGTGTGAGTCATCAGGTGGACCTTCAGGTTTTCTTTCCGGCTGAATGCTTTGCCGCACTGAAAGGGACACTCGAAAGGTCGCTCTCCGGTGTGTGTTAAGAGATGCTGTTTCACATGACCAAGATGGCACGAGTAGTATTCACAATAGAGACATTGATGTATCTTCACGTTGCCTTCACATCTGCTGATAATACCTGAAAGAGAAAATAAGAATTAGACAGGATTTATTAATGCATATTAGAATTTTAAACGGAATAAACCTCGATTATTAATTTCTTTTTTATTACACAACTTTATATACAAAAGGATTAAAACCATAGATCTCTGAGATACACAAAGACAAAAAAAAAAAAAAAAAAGATAAAAAATAGTGAAATTGGAATTAAAGTAAAAACAGGGGAAAAAAGTAAAAATTAGTTATCGAAAACGAACTGTTGATTGTGAATATTGGGATGCGTTTTCCCTCCTTATCAATTTAAGAGTGTACTTCTTTCATTATAATTCGAGAACATAAAATGCAATTCGTGAGAACACAAGCTTTTATACGATGCTCATTCTGTCAGAAACCTGTCAAATTAGGGAATAATTTCAATAATTTGATTTCGTAGATATTTTTTTTTTTTCTATTTGAATTTCGCCCAATGTGTATAATTTGAAATATTTTTTCGTTTTTTAAAAGCTGTATTATAATTCATTCGTTCCGCCAAGAAGTTGAGTCCTCTGAAATACCTAAATCTAATTGATTGCTGTCCTCCATATCTTTTATATAATTTAAAAAATGACACCGAGAGAAAGCTTTAGCAATAATAGGACATGCTTAAATACATTCTCCGTATGAGTCTATTGTTGTGACTAATCCTCAATATCCTGCAGTGCGGGATGGACATTCCATGAGTGATCTACTCATGGATGGAGGGATTGTTGTTCCCGTAAGTAGAAGTTCGACTTGACTCAGTGACGCTGAAGGAGGAGAGTGAATTCTGGGAGGACTTTTAGGGGGAACTACCCCGCATGTGCGTATCGTACGGGAGGAAACTCCCACTAGGTAGTCCGACTTACGAGGCAAGATGCTGAAATCACAAACGCCACAGAGTCTCATCTTTTTTTTGAAACATTGTCTACAACAAAGCCGACAGCGGATGGAACTTCAGCCCTCATGTTCACCAGCGGCGCGTGCTGCCATTCAGCTACGAATCGGGCTCATATGAGTCTCAAAGTGTTTTTACGGTAAAAGTACATTGAAAATGGCGCGCTCTGGTACGAGTTCTCAGATGAATTGAGAAAATGTTTTGCCACAATGAAAAGGACGCTCGTATGTGCGAGATAAAATGTACTATTTCATGTCGCAAATATTGGACTTAATTCAATTCATGGATTGTATTGGATGCATTCTATCATCAATACCGCTAGAAAATTCTTTTTCAGACAAATTTCTTCGACAGTCTACCATCCATTTTCACTTTCCTTCAGAGACCGCATTCTCAATTTGAGTCTCTCGGCTTTTCCATCGTAGAGAATTTAATACATTCAAGGCGTACCTCTCAAAATTCTAATAATTTAACAAGAAAACAGACAACTGAATTTTTCAAATTCTGACCGCACCAGAATACAGTACTCATTTTCTTTTCTAACGTCAAAGCTTTAGGATAAATTTCGTAGTTTTGCCATGCTTCATCGACATGTGATAATAACCTGGCCTTTCCCCGATTCAGACTTTATTTCTAATTCAATATATCACAAAAGAAGTAGATTAATCTTAGTTTTTTTTCCCTAATAGATATCGTTCATTTAATCGTAAAAAAAAAAAAAAAATACGATTGGCCTACCATCTTCGAGAATTGTTTTCAATAGTTGCATTTTCTGAATGGTATCGTGGAATGACATGCACACATTTAAAATAAAAGACGTTTCAAACAAGCGTTTAGATCGATTCCAGACGTTTTTTAAGAGTTAGCGAAATTTCCAACCGATTTGATTGAAATTTGGTATGGAAGTATGGTATGGATTTGGTATTGTGCCTATATTTTGATGCTGTAAACGTTTTTCAAGACAACCACAAAATTGCATTTAACATTTACACACAACGATAACGCCCATTTCCTGATGAGTGTTCGACAGTTGCAGTCAAAAGATTTTGATTACACAAATGCCATAATCGTCTCTTCAGTTCAGTTTCGTAGTGCAATTTCAAGGGATAATGACAGATGCACAAAATTTAGAAAAGCTTACTCCTGGAAGTCATTCCGAAGAACAACATGTGCTTCCATCACCGCCCATTGATGGTCTACACGAGGCATATACACGAGGCTCACCGATGTACAAAATTGGTTAGTTCTTTGTCAAGGCAGCAGCACTCTTTCATCATCACTCGGTAACGAATTGTTAGAATCAAAAAGAAAAAGCTAATGATGTAAAAAATCATTTTAATATTATTAAGATGCTTGAGGTAATAAATGATTATGCAAACAGGGGCGAGTTGCATTCGATGCAAGGTTGTCTACTCATGATGGCAAAGAGGTTTTGTTTGTCGCTCTACGATCATTTTTTGCACACATCAGGCTAATTAGACTGGGACCAACAATTTAATGTGGATTCCGAACCCCTCGCAAACATCCATGCCACCGCCAGGATACGAACCCGAAGCCTGTGGTATCAAAGGCCAGAGCGCTAGCTAATTGACCATTAGGTCACATGGCGAATGAGAACTGCAAGCCGAATTTTCCTGTATTATAAGGAGCTACATTAGATTGATGCTGGCACAATAAATTTTTATTTAATAGAATACTCTAAATTCTGGGTATAATATTTATTCATAAAAAATTGTAAAAAGAAAATACAAAATAATTTCAAAATCACATCACAAGCAAACAGGTTCATAAAATATGTACAACTTTCCAAAGCTTCAAACATATGCTTGTTAAAGCAATTAATCACATATTCAAATAATTGTTGTAGAAAATAACACAATATGTTACCATAAAAAAATGTATAAAAGCACAATGGAATCTTGTATAATAAAATATCAGTGAATTCAAAAAGATTCACAGAAAAAATTTGAAATAAAATAATACTGATTTCAATTTTCAAATAGAGCAGCATTTGCCCATCTTTGATATATAAGCTCTGGAATTACGTTGTTGGCACACAAAAAAAAAAATAAAACATATATCACACAGCAGAAAAAATCCTTACACAAATAGATGAAAAATTCTTTGATGTTTTATTATATATACCTATATAAAATTTCTGCTTACTAACATTTTTCCTCTGATTTAGCAAGCTTGCCAAATACTTTTAAAATCGCTTTAAAAAAGAATCTTGATTAAGATTAGATCATAAAGTAACCATAGATATCCATTAAACATACGTAATATTATGCTGAAACTTATTTAATTTACAAAGTCAAAGCAATTTAATTATTGACAAAAATTTAAAGCAAAGGTCAAGTTTTTAAATGCTTTGACAACATTTTATCAACTTAGGTACACTGGTTATTAATCTGTTCCAGATACTCGAACTTATATCAAATGAATTGCGGCCTGCGTGGCTAGCGCTCTGGAGCTCGGTACCACAGGTTTCGGGTTCGAGCCCCAGCGGATGTTTGTAGTGGTCCCGGTCTAACATGAGCTTTGCTGAGGTATTGTGACTCCGCGTCCGTGGCTTATCTTCAAGTTACACGCACCTCCTCGGTAGTGCTAAGTGAGTAACGTCGGTGCAGCGCTTGCCTTAAGTCATCAAAGACAACTATCTAAGTGTTTGGCAGCTGCTTTAGAACAAAAAAAATATATATATCAAACGAATTTCCTGGAATGGATTGAAACATGCATTTTCCCGAGAATAGGTTTGGTTCAGCTACATTTGCAAAGTGTCAAAATTGTACAGAATAATAATTTCATACATTTTCACAAAAATATATATATTTAAAATATATTTTGTCATAAATTTAACCTGGTACTATAATTCCTTTAAACACCTACATACACTTAATATTATGTCCATTGAAAAGAATATAAATAAAGTAATTATCCATCTTATTTCTCAGCAGTATTTAGTTATTGGATTTCAATTATAATTGCAACTACTTTTTATGACATTCACTTCATAAAAAGTAAAGGAACATCACGCAATTTTTAATGAACTACTTAAAAAGATTCCAAAAGTAAAGCTTATTCATCAAAAGCAAAAAGTTAATAGGGAGAAATGGGGAAAAAAAAAAAAAAAAAAAAAAAAAAAAAAAATTCCAATTCTCAAATGTATGGTTAGAGTCCTTAGAAAATTTTTTCTTCAAAAATCAAACTACTCGGATGCATTTTTAAATGTTGTTTTAAGTAAGCATTGTGCGTAAACGTCTTCAGACAAATAAGACACTTGTAGGGTCGTTCTCCGGTATGTCTCCTCAAGTGCTGCTTCAAATCCTCTTTGCGAGCAAATCTCTTGATGCACACAGTGCAGGGGAAAGGGCGCTCTCTGGTATGAATCCTCATGTGTTCTGTCAAGTTACATTTAACAGAAAATCTTTTGTCACAAATTGTGCATCGAAAAGGGCGCTCTCCGGTATGAGTCCTCAGATGAACCTTCAGGTGTACGTCTTGCTTAAACGCTTTGCCGCACTGAAACGGACACTTAAAAGGTCGCTGCCCAGTGTGGGTTAAGACATGGTGTCTCACATTACCAAGTCTGTACGATTGGTATTTGCAATAGGGACAATAGTGTATCATCTCATCGCCTTCCAATTTGCTAATAATCTCTGCAAAAAGAAAAGAGAGAAAAAAAAAAATAGGCTAAATTTATGTATATATATATATATATATTAAAATTTCTGACACAACAAATGCAACGAATTTATAAAATTCAATAAAACAAAACTTTAAGACGATTAGAGGATGGGGATAATGGAAGGAACAAAAATCTTACAGCTCAAATTATTACTTCTATATATAAAAAGTAACAATCGTTTCTCGGAATTTTAACTAAATAATCGAGATCGTAATTAATCTAAATAAACTTCAAGCTTACTGTTTTAAGATTTACAGAAAATTATGAATGAAATACTAAAGTGAAAAGTCAAATTTTCAATTTAATAGAAGAGGAAAAAAAGTAAGTTTAGGTATATTTAACGAATTTGAGTAGAATAAAAGCAATTTGCAAGAGTATTTTATTTTGAGATTTTAAGAATTAACAAACAAAACTTAAAAATATTACAAAATGCAAATATAATTTTTTAAATTTCTGTTTAAAAACACCCATGAAGCATCAGTCTATTGTAACTGAAAAGAAAATTACAAAAAATTATTAAGAATTTTTTTTTATAAATATTTGAATTAAACACACAATAAAATTTACACACTATATTAAAACAAATAGATTTTATGTTTGAGACAATGATTATAGATTATATATTTGAGACAATGAACACAGAAAGAAAATAGTTAATTTAATTGTCTGGAACGAGCTGTATTAATTTTCAAGTGCCAGTAGTGGAAGAAAAATGTTTCAATTCACTGCAGTATAAAGTGTGTTCACCCCACCCTGTCAGCAAGGGTTACAAAGTATAGTTCAGTACTATACAAATATGAAAAGTGCAAAGTAGAAACTACTGAACAAAAAGTACTGAACTATAACAAAGTATAGTTCAGTACTTATAAAAAAAATGTTCAATATTTTTCTGAATAGTTTGTTTTTTTCTTAGATTTAAAAATAAAGCTGGATAATAAAATTGAAAATTTCTCATTTTTCAAAAAATTCTGACAGTTGTAACTTGTTCTTGGTATTAAAAAAAAGCTTATATGGCAGGATAAATTTGATGAAAATATTGAAAAAGTAAAACTTATTCCTAAAAACCAAAAAAGAAGTAGAAAAGTTAATTTGGATAAACACTCTAAAAAAACTCATTTTATAAAATAAAGTTAACATCCTATTTAGTATGTTCATGGATAGAAACAATTTCTCCTAAAATAAAACTTTTTGATCTTTTCATTTATGAATTTACATATGTTGTTTTAATGAAGAACTCTGTCAAAACGTTTTTGGACAAATAAAGAATATGTAATGTCGTTTCACAGTATGATTCCTCATGCAATCCATCAAGCTAACTTGTCGAGAAAATCTTTTTTCACAAATAGTACATAGAGTGCATTACAGTGCTATAAAAGTTCTTTCATTCAAATTGACATTAAGTATTTACTTTATTCTTTATAACTTGAGAACATAAAATTCAATCTACAGTAAGTATATAAGAAATTTAATTTCATAATATGTTTTGTTTCTAATTGAAATTTCCTCAAAAATTAATACTGCATATAGCTGCTGGAAATGAAGGCTGAGAGAGAACGCTTTGCTAGATTTAAAATAAGACTCAGCAATGAAGTTTGTAAGTGATGTTTCCCAAATGAAGCACAGTAGAAAAGGAGCTCTACAGTTTCAGTGTGTCCATGGATTATCTTTTTGAGTTCATGCATAGCCATATTTAAAAGGACAACTGAACAATTGCATCCACAATGTTTGAGATGATAGGTGCGCAGAAGATCTACCTCCCCGTGGTGCACCTGGTAACACTTTTTAGTGGCTACAAGATCTGCAACTTGGCATTATTGTTAGATTCATGAACTCTGTTTCAGCATGTTTTGTTGTATTATTTTGTTGTTGTTGTATGTTTTTTTTCTTTTTCTTCGTTGTTCTTTTTTTTTTTTTTTTTTTTTGCTGCAACTGTTATAATCTGCAATTGAAAAAAAAAAAAAAAAAAAAAATGTTTGGGATGATTTTCACGTGACCAAGATTTATCATCTAATAGACAGTAAACATCATGCATTCGTTTACAAAGAAACACTTTCAAAACAAAGAAGCAGTAAACTTAACATGGAGAAACAGTCTGAAAATCCAATTTTAAAAATAAAACCTCTTAGAACAGTTTTCTACAAAAATTAAATTTCATGAATTTTTAAATGATCTTTTAATTCAAAACTCCCCGGAAAAGATTTCAAACAAATAAGACATTTTTGGCGTCCAGTGTGGGTCCTCAGATGAATCTTCAGTTGTCCTGCCAGACTAAACGCTTTGCCACACTTTGGACACTTAAAAGGTCGCTTTCCAGTGTGAGTGAAGACATGATGTTTCACATTGCTAATTATAAGTGAATAATATTCACAAAAGGAACAATGGTGAATCTTCAAACTTCCTACAAATCTGCTAATAATCTCTAAAAAAGAAAATAAAAATTAGGATGGATTTATTGACAGACATTAGTTACCACAAGAAAAATGTGAACAATTTATAAAATGCAATAATTCACCACACACAATATATTTTATAAAAACTTGAAATATAAGCAATTTGAGGATGGAGAGGGGGGAATGATCTGCATCTTAAATTATTAGGCCCACTTATATGTTACTTCTATGGAGAAAAAGTAATAATCGTTTCTCATAATTTGAACTAAATAATCGAGAAAAGAAAGCTGAGCTTTAAACTTTAAGCTTACATTTTGACTTTTTGGGAAAACTGTTTAAGATTCACTGAAAATAATCAATGAAAAACTAAAGTGAAAGTGAAATTTTCAACTTAATAGAGGGAAAAAAAGTAAGTTTAAGTATATTTAACGAATTTTAATAGAATAAAAGCAACTTGCATTTACAAATGCAACTTAACACACTTAAATTGCAACTTAGCACAATAAACCAATTATATTATTTTAAGGATTTAAAAAAATTAACGACAATACTTAAAAGTATTACAAAATGCAAATATAAATGTTAAAATATCTGTTAAAAAAAAAAAAAAAAAAAAAAAACTGAAAAGAAAATGACAAATATTATGAAGGATTTTTTTTAAGAATATTTGAGTTTAACACACAATGAAATTTACACAATATATTAAATATTAAAACAAATAGATTATATATTTGAGACAAAGTCAAAAAACAATGAACACAGAAAGAAAACAGCAAACATAATTAATTGTCTGGAACGAGCTGTATCAGTTTTCAGGTTGCCAGTAGTGGAAGAAAACATTTTCTATTCACTGCAATGTAAAATGTTCAACTCTGCCAGTAAGGATACAAACTATATTTCTTGCACGAGAATCACACAAAACCATAACTCATAATTTGCTCATTCAGAGTTACTCATGATTACAAGAGTTTTAAGTTTTTTTTTTTTTTTTTTTAAACTGCTATAATGAATATGATGCAATACATATAATTACATGCTAAATTAATATAATAAACACGCTTGTTTTGTGATCTATCCAACTACCTTGAAGAGAAATTTTTTTTTCACAAATATTACATAGAGTGCACTACAGTGCTATAAAAATTTTTTCATTCAAATTGACATTAAGTATTTACTTTATTCTTTATAACTTGTGAACATAAAATTCAATCTACAGTAAGTATATAAAAAATTAAATTTCATAATATGTTTTGTTAATTGAATTTTCTACAAAAATTAATACTTTGTATAACTGACAGAAATGAAGGTCAAGAGAGAATGCTTTGTTAGACTTAAAATACGACTCAGCAAAGAAGTTTGTAATGTGATGTTTCCCAAATAAAGAGCAATGGAAAAGGTGCTCTACACTTTCAGTTTGTCCATGGGTTGTCTTTACGAGTCCATGCACAACCACATTTAAAAAGACAACTAACGGTTGCATTCACAATGTTTGAGATGATTTTTATGTGAACAAGATTTATCACCTGATAAACAGTAACATCATGCATTTGTTTACAAAGAAACATTTTCAAAATAAATCTTGTCAGAAAAGTTTTCTACAAAAATTAAATTTCAGGATCTTCTCTTGCATGAGTTTTTAAATGATCTTTTAATTCAAAACTCCCTTGAAAAACTTTCAAACAAATAAGACATTTTTGGCGTCCTTCACCAGTGTGTTTCCTCAGATGAATCTTCAGTTGTCCTGCCCTATTATACGCTTTGCCACACTGATGCGGACACTTAAAAGGTCGCTCTCCAGTGTGAGTGAAGACATGATGTTTCACATTGCTAATTATAGGTGAATAATATTCACAATAGGGACAATGGTGAATCTTCAAACTTCCTACAAATCTGCTAATAATCTCTGAAAAGAGAAAATAAAAATTAGGATGGATTTATTGACAGACATTAGTTTCCTAAAGAAAAATGTGAACAATTTATAAAATGCAATAATTCACCACATTCAATATATTTCATAAAAACTTGAAATATAAGCTAATTGAGGATGGAGATCATTGGGAGGGGAAGGAGGGGGGAGAGATGATCTACATCTCAAATTATTAGGCACACTTATATGTTACTTCTATGGAGAAAAAGTAATAATCGTTTCTCATAATTTGAACTAAATAATCGGGAAAAGAAAGCTGAGCTTTAAACTTTAAGCTTATATTTTGACTTATTGGAAAACTGTTTAAGATTTACAGAAAATAATGAATGAAAAACTAAAGTGAAAATAATTTTCAATTTAATAGAAAGAAAAAAAGTAAGTTTAAGTAAAATTTAATGAATTTTAATAGAATAAAAGCAACTTAGCACAATAAACCAATTATATTATTTTGAGGACTTAAGTATTAACAACAATACTTAAAAGTATTACAAAATGCAAATATAAATTTTAAAATTTCTGGTTAAAAAAAAACACATTAAGCATAAATGTATTAGAACTGGAAAGAAAATGACGAATATTATGAAAGAATTCTTTTATGAATATTTGAGTTTAGCACACAATAAAATTTGCACACTATATTAAAACAAATAAATTACATATTTCAGACGGTGGCAAAAAACAATGCACACAGAAAGAAAACACCAAACATAATTAATTGTCTGGAACGAGCTGTATTAGTTGTCAGATTGCCAATTGTGGAAGAAAACATTTTCTATTCACTGCAAAGTAAAATGTCTAACTCTGTCAGTAAGGATACAAAATATATTTCTTGCAGGAGAATCACACAAAAATATACCTCATAATTTGCTCATTGAGAATTACTCACGATTAAAAGAGTTTTAATTTTTTTTTAATATTGCTATAATAAATAGGATATAATACATACAATTACATGCTAAATTAATATAATAAACATTCTTGTTTTATTTACAAAGACATATAAATTAAAATTATAAATAAAATAAGAATTAATTTGTAACACACCAAACATTTAATGTCAATAAACATTTTTTAAGAAGTGTAACCTTAATAAAACAGTAGGAAATGTTATCTAGATATGAATTAAACAGGACAATTTTCACTCATAAGTTGGATAATAATCCAGATCACAGATAATAATTTCAAAAACTATTAAGCATGTTAACTGAAAAAATTCAAATATAATAATAATTAGCGACAACAGTCATTTTAATAGTAAAAACTTTATTTTTCTGGTTATTGCTTAAATATTTAACAGGAAGTAGGTAATTTATAGTAACAAATATTTTTTGCTTGTTTTATAGATTTAAAGTTAAAGCTAGATAATAAAATTTGAAAATTTCCTATTTCTCAAAAAATTTTGACATTGGTAACTTGATCTTGGAAGTTTTTGGTGTTTAAAAAAAAAAGCTTATATGACAGAACAAATTTTCAAGATATTTCCAGTCATAAGCCCTCTAATAAAAAGCAAATTATTTTCCCCAAAAACTGCTTCCTAATCAGAATATTGAAAAAGTAAAACTTATTTCTAAAAACCAAAAAAGAAGTAGAAAAGTTAATTTAGACAAACATTCTAAAAAACTCTTCTTATAAAGTTAACATCCTATTTAGTATCTTCATGCTTAGAAACAATTTCTCCTAAAATAAAACTTTTTGACTCGTTCATTTATGGATTTTTATATGTTTTAAAGAACAATTGTGTCAAAATGCTTTTGGACAATTAGAGAATTTGTAATGTCATTTTATAGTAAACTTCCTTATGTGATCTATCCAACTAACTTGACAAGAAAATCTTTTTTCACAAATAGCACATAGAAAGAGCACACTGCAGTGCTGTATAAAAGTTCTTTCATTCAAATTGACATTAAGTATTCACTTTATTCTTTATAATTTGAGAACCTAAAATTCAATCTATGGTATGAATATGAAAAATTTAATTTAATATATGCTTTGTTTCTAATTGAATTTTCCCCAAACATGGAGAGACAGGTCTGAAAATCCAATTTTCAAAATAAGTCTTCTTAGAATAGTTCTCAACAAAAATTAAGTTTCATGACCTTCTCTTGGATGAATTTTTAAATGGTCTTTTAATTGGAAATTCCGTTGAAAAGATTTCAAACAAATAAGACATTTGTAGGGTCGTTCACCAGTGTGGGTTCTCAGATGAACCTTCAGGTTTCCTGCACGACTAAACGCTTTGCCACACTGAAAAGGACAGTCAAAAGGTCGCTCTCCAGTGTGAGTTAAAAGATGATGTTTCACATTGCTAATTACAGGTGAATGATATTCACAAAAGGGACATTGATGAATCTTCAAGCTGCCTATAAATCTGCTAGCAATTTCTGAAAAAGAAAATAAAAATTAGAAAGGATTTATTGATAGACATTAGTTTCCTCAAGAAAAATGAGAACAATTTATAAAATTCAATAAATTTTATAAAAACTTTAAATATTAGAGATTTGAGTATGGAGATCATTGGAATGAAGGGGGGGGATGATCTACAGCTTAAATTATTAGGCACACTTATATGTTACTTCTATGGGAAAAAGTAATAATTGTTCCTAATAATTTGAACAAAATAACCGAGAAAAGAAAGCTGAGTTTTTAAACTTCAAGCTTACATTTTATATTTTTGAAAGAATGTATAATATTTACAGAAAATTGTAAATGAAAAGATAAAGTGGAAATCAAAATTTTTGTTAGCACTTTAATTTAATAGAAAAAAAAAGTAATATTAAATATATTCAGCAAATTTTCGTAAAATAAAATCAAGCAGAAGTATGTTATTTTGAGGATTTCAAAATTAATAATACTTAAAAATATTACAAAAGACAAATAAATTTTTTCCTTTAAAAAAAAAACCCTTAAAAAATTAATATATTGCAACTGACATCAGAAAAAAGAAAAGAAAATTGTGGCAGATTTTTTTATTTTTTTTTATGGATAATAAAATTTCACACACAGTAAAATTTACACATTTTACTAAATTCAGTACAACTTCATATAAAATACAAAGGATTGCGGGAAAAAACAGATCATAAAGACATAGCAAAATATGGAAGACAACAGTGAAAATTCATAAAAACAAAACATAGTAAATATAATTAATTGCAATACACACTGCATGATATTAATATGTATAATTACATGCTAAATTGATATAATACATATGCTTGTTTGTTTATGATATATATATTATAAAATGAAACTAAAAATAACATTTTATGGAAAAAAAAAATCACAAATCAAATTGAAACAAGCAAAATAACTACAATATTTAAAGAAAATGTTGGAGAATAAAACTATCCCATTTTTCAATATTTAACACTTAAAATAATATTTCTGGTTTATAAAAAAAAAGCTTATCTGCTCAGATAAATTTTCCAAGATATCTATACTATAAACCATCTGATAAAAAGTAAAATTAAATCAATCCCACTGTCATAAAATTCAAACAATCTCAAAAGTAAACTTATTCATAAAAATTAAAAAGGAGCAAATTTCATAAGGAAAAGCAGATTAAAAATTGAATTTTATAAAGTAAAGTCAGCATTCTATTTAATATCTTCATGTATAAAATCAATTTCTCTTGAAAAATAAAATTATTGCCCTTTTCTGTATGAATTTCCATATGACTTTGTAAGTGAGAATGCTGAGAGAAAGCACATTTAAAACATTGGGAAAGTCGTTCTCCGGTATGTTCCCTCAGATGAACCTTCAAGTTGGACTGCATGCTAAACGCTTTGCCACATCATAATGTGTACTCAAAACGGTAACTCTTGAGTGTGAGTTAAAACATGGGTTTTCTTATGTATAAGACAGACTGAGTGGTATTCACAAAAGGGACATGGATGTATCTTGAAGTCACCTCCAAATCTGCAGCAAAATAAAATAAAAACGAGACTTGATTAATCAGTGGATATTAAAATTGCATGCATAATAATTGTAAAGAATTTATATTAAATTCAATAAATCTTCATACTCAATATTTTTACTGCATAACTTTACATACAAAGGATTAGATCATGAAGGTACAGAAAATATTCAAGACAACAGCAAAATATTGGGCACAGAAATAAAAATTTCTGAAATAATTATCAATAACAGATATTTCATCCACAATCAGGTTAAAATCTATACTTCATATATTGTTTCTAGTGAACATAAAGAATATTATCAAATACTACTAGATTACATAAATGATTGGAGAGCCAATACAAAATGCACTTCTACTCAGTTTGATGGAATTTAATGTGGTAGAATGAGCAATAGGAAGTAATAATAATAAAATTCAGCAGCAATATTAAGCAATTACTCAAATAATAAAAAATAGTAACAAAGAAATATTCACTATAACAGTTAGTCTTCATTGGAACCAGTTCAGTGAATCTATATGCATTTGAACGGCAGCAGAGTTAGGAGGCAGTGATGGTGGACATTGAAATGTAGATATCCATTTAGACACCAAGTAGACCAAGAAAGGGAACTATTCTTGGGCACCATTGAAAGGCCGGTGGGAAGTAACAAAATCTTGAAATAGGTGAAAATTCGGAATGGAGGAGCCTCGATCTTCGTTTGAAATTAAGAGTTTATTGGAGTCATTGACTTGTATTTGTTTTGTGCATTAGCTTGTTGAACACGGAATTGAAAATTGTATTTCTAGAAGTTGCTGATATTACTGAAGTTTGTCTTGGCTGTTGCATATGGCTCAATGTTCTCTTGGAAAGAAGGTTCAAGGTTATCCATACAGACGTCGACTTTTTTTGAAGGGGAGAAAACTAATACGAAAGTACCAAGAAGTGATGAGGTTTTATTATATTTTATGGTGAAAATTGTGTTGATCTAGTAAAGATAATTGTCTTCTGAAGTAAGCTGTTGCGGTAATCCATTCCATTTGTTACTGAACCTTGAAATTCCTTTGCTAATGTTTTGAAGTTAATTCATTTCAATTTATTCAAAGGAGGGTATCTGGTTAATTACCGAAGTTTTCTGACTATCCTTTCCTTTAATTATGTTTCTAGTTCGATAGAAAAAGAAACGTCCATAAAAAAAATAAAAATAAAAAAAACACCGTTCAACTTTTTTTTTCCGAGTTTTTAAACCCTATGTTATGACATATGTTTAGTTATTTTTCAATATATCTATAGAATCGAAAGCTATGAAGTATTACCGATTCCCTTTCATGGTCACACATTTTCTCTTTACTTTTGTAAAGCAACATGAATTCATGTTCACTCATGCTTCTTTACCCCAAACCTCTTATTAATATTTAAGGGAAAAAAAAAAAGATTTCATTGTTAATGTGAGCGACGGCTCAAATTATGCAGCCTTTTATGAATCAATTGAAAACTGTGCCATACCGCTCTGAAAACACGAATGAACTTCAAAACGGGGTGACATTGATGAACATGTTTTTTGCTGCCCATGACAAATCCGTTTTGTCGGATGACATCTCGACACTATACTTAACAGTTTGGGGGGATAGCGGAGATCTTCAATCCCCCCTCTTCCCATGTTTTTATGGACTTCTCGCCTCACGTTTCAAGTGGTTTTACAGTTTTGTTCCCCTCGACCTCTATCGTCCTTTCCCCCGGTCTCGAACCTGGGAACTTTGTCGGGGCCGGCGAGATAAAGAGCGCGATGAATGCACGATCCCCACTTAGTCCCGGGGAAATAAAGAAAGCTATACTGCAGCTTGGGAAGAGAGGGGAAAGATTTGGGGGAAAAAAAAAACCCGTATTCGAAATATTTCTTTTTTTTCTTCCTGTTCCACAACGGGAGTACCGGTTCCGGTACGGAATTCTACGGCGGTTTTAAGAACCACAAAATCTCCACATCTTAAAATAGTTAACCTGAATAATAGGCCTGAATGACCGAGTAGCTAGCGCTCTGGCGCTCGATACCACAGGTTTCGGGTTCGAGTCCCGGCGGTGCCATGGATGTTTGTGAATGGTTCGGAATCTACTTTAAAACTGTAGGTCCCGATCTAATAGGATCGTAGAGTGTTGCGGGGACATTGTCTCTCCGCGTCCGTGGCTTATCTTCAAGTTACACGCGCCGCCTGGGTCATGCAAAGTGAGTAACGTCTGTGCAGCGCTTGCCTTAAGGCAGCCAAGACCAAGCTGTCTAAGCGTTTGCCAGCTGCATTAGAAAGAAAGAAAAAAAATAATAATTAGCACAAAAATGGAGTTGCTTAAAGTAATGAATAGTAATAAAAGAAAATAGAACAATTAAATTTAAGAAAAACATCTCTTGCTTGAGAACAATTTAAGCAAGAGATCGAAAAAGATAAAGCTTATCGGTACACAATCAGGAGTCCGTTGGCGATGCCCAAAAATAAAAAAAGTTAAAATTAAAATTAAAAATTTTAAGCTAAAATAAAGGAATTTAAAATTAAAATGAAAGTAACAAAGTACATTAAAATTACAAGAGATCCAATCAGCAGAAGCTTCCTGTTGATTTCTCGTCAGTGGTCTAAAAGTGCTGATATTTATAACGGTTATATTTTTTCCCTACGTTTAAAATTATATGACTTAAATTCTAACATAACAAACTTAAGAGTTTGGTTTGTTGCTCTACTCTAATATCTTTTTTAATTGTAACCGTTAAATAATTGCTTCCTACTTCAGCTATTTGCTAATTTAACATGTAAAATTCATTTCCTCAACTGTCTATATTTACAGCGGTTTAGCATTTCCTTTAAAACACACACACTATTTTGATAAACATAATCTCTAAATATTTTACATTGCATTATCTTCCTCGGAAGAGCTTAATGAAATTCAATCCATTCAATTTTTGCTGTTTCATAAGAATATTAGTAGAACAAACCTTAACAAAGAGCCTGGCATTTCTGAGAAATATGTTATAGTAGTCAAGTTAAATATGATGGAAAACAATAATGCGATAAAAATGAAACACACCTGAAGTCTATTTATTCTTGTCTTCATGAGGAACCTATGCCTAGTCACTTTTTAAATGTTTGGTCCTATATTTGATAGACCAATTCTCGCGTTTCAATTTTCAACGTCAATACATTGATTTGGTTTGGGGCTCTACTGTCATCTTGTGCACACAAGGGCTAAACAGACTGGGACATACAGTTTTAAAGTGGATTCCGAACCACTCACAAACACCCATGCCACAGCCAGGATTCGAACCTGGAGTCTGTGGTACCAACGGCCAGAGCGCTAGTCTATTGGCCATCAGGCCGCAACAAACTTAGGCAGACACCCCCATAAACATCCGATTTCTTCCAATTCATTTACGCTAATAGAAGTAACATTTTTACTTAATAATTTTAAATAATTCTGCTATTTTTAAAATTATATAATATTACAAACTTACGGAATACAACATCGCAAACCTCCGATACATTACTAAATTTACACACTTGTTAAATTATAAATAGAGGATTTTTTTTTAATTGTTAATATTTCAAAAAATTTTAAATTCCAATATCAGAAATTTAAACAATCAATCGCCATTTCCTGAATAAATGTAATCGCTGTGTCCTCTGTTTATAAAATAGCTGCCGGCGATACTATTGAGAAATTAACCAAAGCAGGATATATTTTAGTTATAAAATACACAAATTCTTAGTAGGCATAATACATTAAAATTAGGCTAAATATATACAAAACTCACTAAAAATATTTATGAACAATAATTTACTAGACTTAATTTTTAATAATTAAACATCGATGTTAATTCTTTAACGATAATACTTCATAGCTTTCGATTCTATAGATATATTGAAAAATAACTAAACATATGTCATAACATAGGGTTTAAAAACTCGAAAAAAGAGTTGAAACGTGTTTTTTTTTTTTATGGATATTAATTCTTTAAAAAATTATTAAATTATGCTTAACATACCTATACACATATTTTAGGCTAATAATTATTATTAAATTAAAAATGAAGGCTTTAAATTATTATATTTAATATAAAATATTAAATATAATAATCTGCATACATAATTAACAAAAACTTACTTTTTTAACTCGATAATAACAATCTAAAAATTCAGGAAAACCCGCGCAAATTTGGACCTGCACAAGTTGGCGGTTCTATTGTAGAAAGCCCATTTAAAGTGTGATCAATCACAATTTGTACGGGTTACCGGAAAACGTCGGTTGTGTGGCGACTTCTATCGCCCACTTTGGCGAGTTGGCTTTGAATTACGAGTACATTGAATTACGAGTAAAAAGCAATAACAGAAATACATTTTTTTTTTGTAATTAATTATGTGAATATAAAATTTATTCTGCATTTATGAAAATGAAGTTATTAAACGAAAATAATGAATAAAAAAATTAATACAAAAATAAAAATAAATGAAAAAGTAGATATTTAAAATAAAAAAACAGCAGTACTTAACAAAAGAAAAAAAGTGACTAATAAAGCTAAAATAGAAAAACACTGTAAAGTATCAAAATGCAAGAATAAAGCAGGGGGGGGAACCCGATTCGGGAGGAAACGAAGATTGATGACGTGAATCTGTCTAGATCAGGGATGGCGAACCCCCGGGCCGCCTTGAACATTTTTCCGGCACGTGCGACTTATCACACTTTTACAAAATATATTTATTTTATAATATATTTGTAGTAGTAGTGAAAACCAATGGATTAAAAAAATACATTACGTGTGCATCCCTATGTTCAAAAATGAACTGCCGAAATTATGAGAAAAAAAATGAACTTTGATTTTAAAATAATAGCCTTGCGAATATAGGACAGATACTGCCTGTTTTATTGATGAGTTTACAGTTAGGAGTTCGCAGAATAGTTAAATTATATTCTGATTTGCAAAAGCTAAGTGAAAAAGTGGAGAAACACATACCGCACTAGTAAAATAAATATTTTTTTAATGATTTCATTTACATTTATATATTTTTTTTATATTTCATTTCGAAAATTATATATTTCTTTACAATGTGCATTTAGTATCATTATTATTATTATTATATTATCTAAATTCACGTGTAAGAACAATAGTAAACACAATAATAACTCATTCTGTTTCAATTGTTCACCCCAAAAAAATGTCTGTAGTGGGTCTAAATCTAATGTGGGGATATGTAATTTTATATGCGGCCAGCAGAGTTAGGATGCATTTCTAATGTGGCTTAAACGATCATTTGAGTTGGCCACCCCTGGTCTAGATAAATCTTAATAAATCAAGGCAGGACGTTTTGACACGATGAACAGAGCAGTGCATAAGTGTTATTAGAAACACCTATGACATAAGCATATGTTCCAGGGTACTGCATGGCAATTCAGGAAGCAAGATATGAAAAAGTTTAATTAATGAAGAATATTGAGAACTGCACAAGGTCTTTTATGATTTTTATAGATAGACATATCAAATTCGCAGAATCCCCCTTTTCTTCCGTTTGATTATGGACTTTATTAAATTCCTTCTATTAGCTCACACTCTCCCTATATATATCTTGTTCAAATTTTCAATCGTTCATAAAATACATTTTATTCATCCACTCAAGTTTAAATACATTTTTTTTTGAACTTGTAGTGGATGACACTGGATGTTAATAAAGTTTTTTCAAATATTAATTCAATAATTAAATTTAATTAATTATAGTTTTATATGGGAGAAATATTCATATATTCATGCTGCTCTTTCTTCTCATTAATTAATTAATGATTAGTTAATAATCTCTTTTTTTCTCATAACTAATTATTAATTAATAAATGATTATTAATTATTTTTATTATTCATTTAATATATATTGTTCAATTTTTTAAATAATGTAACTACAAATTGGAAATATAAAAAATCGTCTGATTTTAATTTATTCATTTAATTATTAATTATTTTTATTTTATTATCAAATATTTTTATTATTCATTTAATATATATTGTTCAATTTTTAAAATAATATAACTACATATTGACAATAATATAAAGAATCGTCTGATTTTAATTTAGCTTATTTTTCTGGATATTATTCTTAATTTTTTTATGTTTGAAATTTGAAACTATCATGTTTGAGTATTCTTGTTAATGTATTCTATATTTTTTAATTTTAAATGATAAAAAGTTTTTAATTAAATTTGAAATATAGCCTAATATGTTTGCTTTTATTATTTTTATCATATGTATTTGCTTTTATTATTTTTATCATATGTATTTGCTTTTATTATTTTGCTATAATTCGAGGTTGCTGTTCTTTTTTTTTCAATTCCTTCAATTAGTTCACACTCTCCCTATACATATCTTGTTCACCTTTTCAATCGTTCATAAAATACTTTTTATTCATCCACTCAAGTTCAAATACATTTTATTTGAACTTGTAGTGGATGACACTTGATGTTAATGCAGTTTTTTTAAATATTAATTCAGTAGTTAAATTTAATTCATTCATTTTAGTTTTTTTTAGATTTAAGTTGCATATATCTACTAATAGATGGAGGCAGATAAACTTAAAAAAAAATTGAATGAAAATTATTTATAAAGGACTTTCTGCAATAGAGTGAAAAAAAAGAAGGAATTGTGACTTTAAAAAATTTGTTTTTATATTATTGTTTTTAAATTTAATTTTTCTAAAAAAAAAAATTTCCGGTTTTTTTCCAAACATTTTCGACTTTTCCCGGTTTTTATCAAATTTCTTGACTTATAAGGTTTCTAGAGAGAGTTTTTACCCTGTGCGAGAAAGCATAAAAGGCATGCTGTCTGATACGAGTTCTCATATAGACATTCATATTTTTTTTCTCTAAAACAACATGCTTTGTTGCACCAAAAGAGATAGTTGAAAGGTCACTCTACAGTGCGAGTTTAAAAAATGCACATGACTAAGATAGCATGAGTAGCATTTACAAAAGGGGCACTGATGTATCTTCAAATTGCCTCAAACTTCTTCAAAAGAAAAATTTGTGTGAATTGATTTAGAGCTGTTAAGAGTTTCACACATAATAAAAAGTAAAGGAATTATAAAATTGAATAAAACTCTTTATTCAATATTTCCACGACACAAATTTTTATACGCAAGATTAAGATCTATAGATCATACAGACAATTTTGAGATAAAAGTGAAAAGATAAAAACTGAGATAAAAAAAAAATCCAGAATGAAATAGTTTCTTTAAGGACATGTATTACCCCTTTAATTATAATTCAGGAAAAGATTAATTAAGAATAATAATGCAACTATAATGCCAATTATGTCTCATTTCAAGCTTGAAATCTACCATGCCAATTATTAATTTCAGCAAGTATTTGAAAAATTAATATGTCTCTCAATATTTTTATTTCCAGTTCAATTGTGTCCTAATAAAATTATTAGAATTTAAGTATTTGATATCAATACAATGCTCACTAATACGACAAACTTTTTCTTGCATTTGCCATATTATATTACAATCCATAATTTTCTCAACAAGATTGAATCCTCTGAAATACAATATTTCATGAATTAAAATATGATAAAACAATTATATTAGAGCATATTCACATAAAAATAATGATAAGTTATAGTAAGTCCAAAACATTTATAGAACTCATTTTGTAAATATTAAAAAACAGAAATTTAGAAAATATGTTTAAAATTCTCTTTTCATTGTAACATTTGGAGGCAAATTATCTTTGAGATAAGTAAAACATTCAAACATATATATATATATATATACACATATATACAACTTTACAGAATAACAAATCCACAAATTATGTGATTATCATATATATATATATATATATATAAATTTATAATATAGTTGAGAACACCTATGATAACTAAACTCCATATTATGATTCCTTTTACCTCATTCCTATCTCAATATCTAAGATACACTCGTATACCATGTAAAACAAAAATTAGATGTTTTTTTTTATAAATATTAATTTTATACAAAAAATCTAGAAAATTCAATAATATTTATATTCGATGCTTCTGTTACACAAATTTTTAATATAAAGTATTAAAAACGATGAATCATAGATATTAAGTAAAATGTTTGATACATTCACAAAAATAAACAACTCATACATAAAACAGTGAAAAATACCAACAAAAATTGGTTGTTTGGAATAAAACATATTAGTTATCCTGGACCAATAGTGTGACACTATTCCACTCATTATATTGCTCACACTATTCCACTGTCCAATAGTGTGAGCTGGACCAATAGTTGAGCTTTCATTCATTGCAATTTAAAATGCTTACTTTCCTCATCGTTACAACTACAGAACTATAAAATAAAATTCATCTTCAGAAATTATAAATTTTATTGAGCTTAATCTCATTTGTGAAAACTGTAACATTAGAGTCAAAGTCCAGCAGATATTTTAAAACATAAAATTCTTCATGATTTTCTTTTTAACTTGGATAAATCAAATGTTCTCTTAAATATATATATTTTCTAAATACTTTTAGTAATTTAACCTGAGCGGGGATCCACAGAAGTAAAATATTATAATTTGATTAATTAAAACCTGCAAAAAAAAGTTAAAAATTAATGCTGTTATGTGGAAAGATAAAAATATTTAGACTTAAATGAATATTAAAAAATGCAAATACTTTTTTATCATCATCATGAATTCATCTAAAATAAATGCCATCTAATAAATCTTGTATTCAGAAAATTTAATAACCTCCTTTGGCTTATTTGATTTTTTTTTTTATACATTACTCCCTACAATGCAGAGAGAAATATTGTTTTCATAACACTCACATAAAAGAATGAGGTTTAACTTGCCTATTGAGCATTCAAACAAAATAACATGCTTCTTTTTTTTCTATAAAACGTATACTACAATTTTTTTTAAAAAAGCACACTATTCTGAATCGCAAAGATCTCTATCATAATCAAATACCTACAAACAAATTTTATAATATCGTATTCTACACAAGTCTTAAAATCTATGTAAAATAAGAATTCATAAAAAAATACAATTAAGTAAAAGAAAATAGAGAATAATGGTTCAAAATTTTAATAATAAAAATAACATATAATGAATATAATATATTTATAAAAATATAGCATTTAATGAAGATCTTTGGAACATCTTTGAGATTTTAAATTCATTGTAATTATGAGAGATGCTGATGGGTCAACTTGCTTTAGGTATGGATATTTTGAATATGACACAAGTTGTTAATTCAATGATGGAAGTAGATTTTGTGCAATGCCTGATCCTTTTTCCTCTCTAAAATAATTAATTACCCAAACACTTTTTTTTAAGAAGTATTATATTACAAACCCATTATCAATAATATCGGAGGTAAACAGATTCACAAATAAAAAAAAAAAAAACATAAAATTGAAATTTTATGAAGAGAGAATTTACAACTCTTAAAAATGTTACAAGATAAAAAACAACAGGATTGCACACATTCAAATAAAAATAATGAATGTAGAAATAAAAGAAAATAAATTTAGTTTCCTGAAATGATGTGTATTAACTCTGAAATTATCAATAGTGGGCATGAAGTCTATTAGTCACATCATATAAAAATCTTATATAATAATCATTAAATCATATAAAATGCATTTACTGAGAAGTAGTTACCCCCCTCCCTCTTATTACTATAAAACCAAATATAGCTCATCTCATGTCTGAAAACTGCCCCATCAGGGACTACTTTCAATTTTAAAATATACAGTTAGCATCATAATACATATCTTCTTATAATTTTCTCCTAAAATTAATTTTGTGACCATTTCTTGCACGAAATTTAAAATGTGTCTTTAAGGTAGAACTCTGAGAAAAATCTTTTGCAAGAAACAAGAATAGTTGAAATGTTGCAAGAAAAAGCCCTCAGAGGAGCTTTCAGGTTTCCTTTCAACAGTCCGTTTCAATGTGGTAAAGCATTCCAAAATATGTTTCACCACAATGAAATGTTGCACTCCAGTATGTATGAAATGCGCATTTTAACATTACTAAAGACACATGCCCACAGAGGCGAGAAGATTTAAGCGACAAAATTTGACCAATCACTAGCCTCACCACGTTCACCTGAAACCGGTTTGAAATGCACCACTTCGAGTTGACCAACTTTGAACTCGAAGCGGAACTTCAATAGGCATAATGCTATTTCTGACGTTTTGCAGTGAAGGGGTCGAAAAAATTTTCTTGCCTTGGTGGGAAGGAGCCTTAAGATATATTGAGCGGTATTCGCAAAAAGAAAATGATGCAACTTCAAATTACCTTCAAAACTGTAAAAATTAAGATGGATTTATTTATGGCTTTAGAGTAAAACACAAAAATTTAAAACAATAGATTATAGAAAAATGACAAATTCAAAACAATAGAAAAATAATGAATACAGGTATAAAGTTAAAAAAAAAAAAAGGAAAAGAATTAAAAATAGTTGTCTGAAATTAACTGTATTAGTTCCCAGAATGTCAATATTGGGATACAAGTTTTTAATCAACATAAATTTAAAATACTTGGTACTTTCTTAATAACTTAGACACATAAAATAAATACACTTTTTGAGAATCAAAATTTATTTATAATGTCAATTATGCCTCATTTCATGTCTGAAACCTCAAAGTCAGGGACTAATTTCGTTAATTTCCCAAAAACAATATTCAGTAAACATTTCAGAAATTTGATTTTGAACACATTTCAATTTGAATTTCATAAATACGATATACAAATACTGTCCTTATTATGCAGTCTCTTTCATTTACGTACTATTATTACACCACATCACTGTGTCTAGAGCTGAGTTGTCCTTTTACAGTTTGGGAATGATGTGGGTGAGAAGAAGTTTGACCGAGCTCAGTGTCTCTTTACGGTCATATGAGACCGGGAGCTATGGCTTAAAGTGGATTCCAAACCACTAAAAACATCCATGGCATCAGCGGGTTTCGAGGTCGAAACCTGTGGTATCGAGCACTGGCCACTCAGCTATCAGGCCCCTTTTTGTTTATATAAAAGAATGTTATAAATCAATTGTATGTTTAATGTCTCAACAATTTTTAGTTATCTGATTGTTGTTGTTGTTATCATGTCCATGGATTTAAAATAAAAATATCAAAGTTAGATCAAGTCTAAAAGTCTTCATGATAGCTTTGGCAACTGCGTTAGCATCTGCAAGTACGAGTTATCTGATTAAATTTAATGTTACAATTAATTTTTGGCCAATTTAAATAACCTTTTTATTTTCAAAGACAATTTATATATCTATAGCTAAAAAGGAATGCACTGTACTATCAAATTATGAGACAGACTCGCATATTAATTCAACAGAAAAAGCTACAATAACTCTGCTAAATTTTAAGTTAATGGCACTGGGAAAGAAGATGCTAAATAAAAATTAATACCATTAACTTATTATCAAGTCTTGCTACTTTTCTACATAATATTTTAATTGGAAGAAATATAATTTTGAGAAAAATGCTAGTTGCATAAATATATTATTTTGAGTTTTTAAAACAATTCAGACATATTCATCATTAAAACTCATTTAAAATAAAGGTCATCAAATTGTGCACATTTTAAGAAAAATCATGAACTTTTCTTTAAACTCATGTGATTACATTCTACCAATGACTGATTTCTAACTAAGACAGAGCAGTGCCATTTTGAATAAGAATATCATGAAAGTGTGGCTCATAATTTTCACTCATTTTAGCTCATAATTTTTTCCATTTTACAGTGAATTAAAATAATTATAAAATATAGTTATAAACATGCTATAATATGCATAATAGACATGCTATTGCTACAATAAAATCACTAAATTGCTATAGAATGCATGTATAACATCCCTTAGATATTATACATTAAAAAAAATCAAATTATAAACCCACATTATTTTGAATAAAATATCTCTAAATTAAATTCCAACATCTAAATATTTTAAGGTGAACATAAAATATATGATTTTAATCTCAATAAATAGGTAGATAAAAATTATTTATCACAAAAATGAATCCTTTCAAAAAATTTTCACAAATATATTGTATAAGAAATTTGGATCACAGAGTGTATTTATTAACTGCACAAATTATAAAACAGATTTATGATCATTATACAAATATATATATATATTGAGAGGTATTTATATTTAAAAAAAAAAAGAATTTTGATTTACTAAATAAAATTTAAAATTCACATTAAAATGAACTATATAAGACATTTCTTGAAATACACTGGATAAAAACTTCGATAAGCCATAGAATTAATTGCAGAAATTATAAAAAAAAATTCATAATAATTTATATATCAATAAATAAAGATAATGATATTATTAAAAGTGATTATTTTTATTGTTGCACAAATATTTGAAATAGGTAAGTATATAAAAATAAAAACAAAACAATATTGTTTATATATTTACTAAATAACATTTTTTTTTTCTTTCCTAAAATGTATACAACATTAAATTAAAAAAAAAGTTAATAAAGTTCTATGATGTTAATGCAAATGAAACATAAGGTTAAAAAACAAAATTTAAAATGATCTAATTTTCAAAAGATGCAGCAAGATGTTTTTAATATAATGTAACTAATTTAATTTTATTTTAAAATAATTTTTCTCCGTCATATAAAATATAACTGGGATCTAATAATATAAAAGAATATTTCATTTATTTATTGATTAATTACACAGCTCTTTTTAAAAATCTTGAAAATCTTAGATCTGAGAATATCTTAAAAGAATTTTCTCAATTTCATTGAAGCAACAGCAAGTTTATTACATCTATTGATAAATATTTAAATTTATATATATTTTGTTTGCATTAAAAGTAAACAAACTTTTGCATGTTAACCATAATTTTATTTAATTTAAAATAATAATCTCTTTTTGTTTACCCAATAGGTATTTCATTTTTATAGAATTCAAACAAATGATTTAAATTATTTTCATGATTAATTACTTCAATATAGAACAAAAATGTTCTCTTTGGTGTACTTAAAATTAAACAAGATCTATAAAAAAAAAAAAAATGGTAGAGAATTTCAAATTAAAGGTAAACATTTTCTAATCAAAATATTTTTTCTTCTCTCAACAACTTGATATTATTTTATTTATAATTATTTTCTATAATAAACTTAATATAGTTTTTCTTTTAATTATAATCATCTACAAACTCATGTATTTAGAATTTAAAATTTTATATGAATATAATTGAGATTCTTCCCTTTTAAAAACTTACAAATTCATAATCTTCCACACTTTTAGTATGCAGTATCTTTTATTTAATAGTACAAATATATTTTTCATTATATTTAAACATAGAGAATTTATTTCTAGCTTTAGACGCACCATCTGTATAAAATTGCTTACATCTTATATATTATATTGTCTGCATAAAATTGCTTTTAAAAGGTTGATAACTTTATCTACATATATATGACTTTTTATTTCTTCTCTCTATATATTTAATAATTTTTTATATATATTCATTAAATATATCTTCTAAGATATATTTTAACATATATTTTTTAATAAACAAACCTTAAATTAATTTTGAAATTTGTAGTACAAATTTAAGAAATAGCAATAAATAAATACACAAAAAGGACACAATACCTTCTCTTCAAACAAATACTTTCTGAAGACCAGTAGGAATTTACAGTAACAAAACCAAAAATTAATGGAAGCTTTTATAAGTCATTCAAATGAATTATAAGTTCTCCAGCTGAACGTACACAAAAATATAAAAAAAAATCATTATGCTATTTATTCATGAAATGTCATTAAATGCAACTCGGATCTTAATTTTCAAAACATCACATTTTTCTTTATACACATTTTTGATTGGCTAGCACTTCATGTTGCCATACATTAGAATAAAATATTAAAACAGAACATTAGCAGAAAATTTGAAGAGATTTACGGCAATAATCACTCAGCACGTACGTGAATACACTCTACTATACAGGCTTCAAAATTTCATCTATAAACTCCAAACTTGATTTTGTTTATGGAAGGTCAAGATAAACGCTACCAAATGTGCAGTTTTGATTTTTAGGAAGAGAAGAAATCTTGTTCTGCAGCAAATTACCATTTTTAATGAATGAGTGCCTTTCTTTATTGAATACAAGTATTTATATTAGATAAAAAGTTCACTTTTCAAAGTTATACACTACACTATTACCAAAGGTAATAAAGCAAAATTCTCAATTAAATCTTTAACAAATCGGAATAGCAAACTGTCGATCAGAGGCAAAATTACTATTTACATGTCAATTATTAGACCAATCTTACTATATGCTGTTCCAGTTTGGATAAACTCAGCAATGCCCAATTTCAGGAGACTGCCGGTTCTCCAAAATCAAATTTTAATGAATGTTACAAACTTCCTTTTTCATTATAGTTGCTACTGTCTTCATAAAGAACTTAAAATAGATCGGATACTCAACTTAAAGAACTCGCAAAAGACTTCAATTAGCAGGCGGACTCGAAAAAAAAAAAAAAAAAAAAAAAAAATCACTCGCACTAACAATCCACTTCTTTTAAATTAATGAGATTACACCTATAATTTTAATTATGTTAAAAAAAACGACCGAGTTCAATTTTTAATCAAAACTTTTATTCTTTCCCGATTCCGAAGCGTTTACACCAGAGACCCAGTATAAGCAACATAGATTTCTCGCTTGCCCAGCTGAGTGCATATAAGATCGTTTGTTTATGCTCAGGCTCCGCCCGTTTAGCCCGCCTTAGATTTGTATTGTTATGGCCGAGTGGCTAACGCTCGGTACCACAGGTTTCGGGTTCGAGTCCCGGTGGTGCCATGGATGTTTGTAGTGGTTCGGAATCCACTTTAAACCGTAGGTCCCGGTCTAACACGGTTGTAGAGAGTGACATATTGAAAATAAGGAAAAACTAACTGTTCATATATATAGGATTAGGGAATTATAGTCCTTGTTGTTTCACATCCCCATATACCACTTCATTCATCATTTGTATTGTTTACAAACAAACTCTGTCCCTCTTTCCTCTTTTTAATCGTGAGACAGAAGATGACCGTAGAGCGACAAACCAAATCTCTTTTTAAAACATTCAGTCATGATACAGCAGAGGTTACTCAAATTTATACATTACATCTAACTATTTATATAAATTTAAATATTAAAAATAAATAGTTATAAATTTAAATATTAAAATCTTAGTTATCTCTTTTATATATAATGAAAATGTCTCTCACTTATTAATCATACTTATTTTATTTCTTTATTATGCAATTTTAATTAAGATAAGGAGGTACAGGAATATCCCTAGGAACTCCAATAACACACCAACCTTTATTTTACTTTACTAGGTTCAGGATATTCCTACTCTGAAATAAGCGTCCTTTTCATATGTTATCTGGTAGCGCCATCTATCAATTATATATGTAAATATTCTAAACGTATACTTTTTTCCCTCGTTTTTAATTAATTAAAATTGTTTTAAAAATAAAGCAGCAACAATACTTCTTGTCGTAACCTTTTACAAAAATTGTATATGCATATTTTGATGAAATGTTTAAATAATTATGATGCGATGCTAAATTATTTTACATTACGGTTAATATGTTGCGTTAGTCCGGGCCATCGTATGATGCTTCCCTGAAAGTTATAAGTTATTCTGAATAAATATAATTTATCTAATTTACAACCCATCATAACTTATTTGTATATCTGAGAGCCATATTTTGGATTTAATTTTGATTCCTCTGGATCGGTGATGCCTAAATAAATGATTGGGTTCATTCCCCGGATTTTGCAAAAAACTGAAGAAACAAAATATAAATTGCTGTTGCAAGAAAGTTCGTTTTTTATGTCCATCGTAATAAGCACCGAACTGTACTAAATTTTAAAATTTATTTTCGGTACTTACGTATTAACGGTACATTGGCGACAGTTGCGCCAATAAAGGGCACACGCGACAACCGCAGCTACAGATTTGGCGGTTTTTAAGTGGCGCCAATCTACACTTAAAATTTTTGTTCCAAATAATAAAATATATAAAATACTTCATTTAAAATCAAAGCGCTTTCAAAAATTTTCTGTTCCAAATAATAAAATATATAAAACACTTCATTTAAAATCAAAACGCTTTCAAAATTCAAAACACTTTCATCAATTTCCACAATACAATCTGGTCCACCTACCTTTTTTTTTGGTTTATTCTCCATATCCAAGACACATAATTCACGCATGTAATTGTTCCAATCTATAACAGTTTTATCCGATACATCAAGTTGCTTTTCACAAAATTTAATCGATGTCAACTCCTCGCACCAGCAGTATATGAATATCAAAGCTGTACAAAATGGAATTCTGCTTCCCTCAAACCAGTTGTCTTTTCTAAGTCCCACACGATAAGCACACTGAATGAAATTGCATTTCCAAACCTTACGTTTGCCAAAATAAAGTTTCATGTTATGGGAATTGGGACATTTTCGTTGTTTTGGTAAAATATTTCGCTCCTGAAAAAATAAAATTGCATCTTGTTCTGTTTCTGGCAAATCCCAAATATGCATTTTCGTAGCACTACAAAATGGAGTCAAAACTCCGCAAATCTGCAGCTGTTATATTGGCGCCACTTAAAAACCGCCAAATCTGTAGCTGTTAGATTGGCGACACTTAAAAACCGCCAAGTCTGTCGCCAAGGTACCGTTAATACGTGAGTACCTTATTTTCTTTCTTTTTTGTTTTTAATCTTTTATTTTTCTGCAACTTCATTTTAATAGCCTATTAACATTAATTGTTGCAATCACACTAATTAAGTATTTGAATATTAATTATGATGAGGAGATTAAAAGACACTAAGTCTCATTAGAACTCCGTAATATGTACGGTACTTATCTGATGTAATCGCGGTTCGAAACCTAGTCAAGGCAAATGTTTTTTTTCCTTCAATTTTTCCAAGATATTTGAAAGAAATCGATACTATACATTAGTTCATTTTCAACATGAAATACTTTTGTGGGTGCTATAAATTTGTGTTAATTGATAAAAATTTAATTTTTATACTTTTATTTGATTATATTTAAAAAAAATAAAAATAAACTGAATTATTACAACACACAAAAGAAAGAAAGTCTTTTGAACAGTCTGAAATTTCTATAAGCAGATGGAAAAAATATTTCGTCAGTTAAATTTATTTAATTAGTTTTCTTTTCGGAAATATTATAGTTATATTGAGGTATATTATTGTTAGAGTTGTATTGCTAACAATTTACTACCTTATCATTTTGTTATTAACTACCCTTCTAATGGCTTGAAAGCTTGGAGCCAGAGTTTTCTTAAAAAGATTTTCCAATAATTGTTCCGATGGCCTTGTAATCCCTGTGAATAAAGTCAGTCTATCTACTTTAGAACATCTTATATATGTGATTCGTATTTGAAGATCCTAAAAATTAAGAACGATGAATTTGCTTGAAAAATATGGTCAGTAAATTTCATATAAATAATTCTTATTTATTGAATATATATATATATTTTATATAATTCACTATTGATTCTTTTTCAACATCTGAGTTTCCACCCCAATATTTTTTTCAGAATGATACAAATTCTTTTGTGGATTGTTTCAATTCACTTTTGTGTATTATTTATATTTTTTAAAACTATTTATATATATATTTTATTATAGATTGCTAAATAATACAGTAGAGCCTCTAAGTCGAAAACCTCCACAACTCGAAATTTTTTTTTTGTTCCCTTCCCTTCAAGACCCAAAACTCACATTAGTCGAAATTTCAACCCTCTATATGTCGAAATAATGAGTCAATCCCCACAAACCCTTTTGGTATATATTTTTCCTCTGTAACTTGAAAAGAAAAAAAAAAAAAAATTGGACCTCTGTATCTTGAACATTAGCAATGTTTGATTTTACAATCTTTTTTACAACCTTACTAAGTTGCTGACAATCCACGTCATTGTTCCTTAGAAAACAATGTATGAGTATTTAGTAAATAGAATAACCTATTCTATGACATAGCAACTCGGAAGAAAAAGAGTTTTCTGCTCTTTATAGTTTAGATAATGCTAGATAGGGAACGATCGAATTGTCTAAAGCAAAAGTAAATAAAAAATAATAACTGATTTTTTTTAATACTTAATATTTTTAATTTTAAGGTTGTTTCAGAATTATTTTGATTTTTTATTGTAGTAGATAATATAATTTTTAAGTTGCAAATAAACACGTTTATTACCTCTGTAACTTGAATTTTTATTTATTTTACCTCACTAACTTAGAATCTAAACCTCTACAAGTCGAATATTTCCCTACAAAATCAGAGTAAGTCGAAAACTCTATAACTCAAATTATTTAGAGTTTCCCTTGAAGTTCGACTTACAGAAGTTCTACTGTATATAATTTACATTTTCCTTTTAATATCAATAATGATGAACATTACTTTGTATATTTATGAACATGTTTATTTTTAAATTATTGTCTTGAAATATTTGATATAAATATGTTCTGAATCTAAAAAAAGAATATCTTTTGTTGTGAATTCATATACTTCGATATAAAACAGTTTTATTTACAAAATACATAATACATTTAATGAAAAAAAATGTATAATAATATATTATAAAAAAAATACCCAGAACTCTGAAACTATGAGACAGACTCGCATGCCATTTCAATGGAAATACAAAATTAAAACTTAAAAAAATTCTTAATTCATATGAAACCTTATTTTCTAGAAAAACTTTTTACGGTATTTATTCCAGAAAACAGTTAATATACTATAAACTAATGTCATGAAATCTTTTGCAAACAATTCTTTAAAAATAAAAGAATTTGAAAAGTAAAACATCATAAAAATAAGGAGAAAAGTGAATACAGAAAAATTAAGTAAAAAGTAAACTTTATAAAGCAAAGTTTTCATCATATATATTATCTTTGAGACCAGAATCAACTTCTCTTAAAATTTGATTACTTCTTTTTGATCTTTTTCTGCATGAATTTTGGCATGTCTTTGCAAGTGATAATTCCGAGAGAAAGCCTTGGCACAAACAGGACATTGGAAGGGACGTTCTCCAATGTGAGCTTTCAAATGAACTTTCAGGTTACATTCCAGACTAAATGCTTTGCCACACTGAAATGGACACTTGAAAGGTAGCGGTCCATTATGAATTAAAACATGCCTTTCCACATCACTAGGTTTGGATGAGCGATATTCACAAAAGGGACATTGATGCAACTCGAAACCGCTGCTAACAAACTCTGCAAAAGAGAATAAAAATTAAAACAATAATTGATGGATATTAAAGTTTTAAGCTCAATAAATGTACAACCTTTAATTAGTACAATAAATATTCATATTCAAAATCATTATTACACAACTTCACACACAAAGATATTGTATGATTACCACTTTGAAATCTTGTTCAAATAATAGTACAATAATAATATATAGATAAAATTGACTTATCTTTTTTTTTTTATTTGTTTATCTTCAGGAGTTAAAATTCTGAAAGGTACTGTGGAATACCAGTTACTAATTTAAAAACAAGAAATTTATTTTTAGAGGATATCCACAAAATTGAATTTAACATACATGCACAGTAATATCAATTTATGGCGAGCATCACCACAGTTCCAGCCAAAAGTTTTGGTTTTTAAGATGTCACAATCAACTGTTCAGTTCGGTTTCATAATACAATTTCCTAGGAACTTGATACACAAAAGAACAAAATGAAGATAAATGACCCCTGAACGTCGTGGTTTAGTGCAATGTGTCCTTCCATAATAGTCAGTTATTAGGCTATTAGTGGCATACAAAAGAGGAACACAAGGTTAATGATGTAACAAATTATTTTGATATTATTAGGGTTGCACATGCATGAGGTCAATGAAAACTGCATTTTGAATCAACATGAACTGTTTTCTGTATTGTATTGTAAACAGTCTGTGGTTCTGTATTGTAAACAGTCCATACATTCAAATTTAATGTAATTTATTTAATATAATTGCATATTTTACACGAGTCTTATGTTCTATGAAAGGAATGTATACACAAGAAAATATGATCAAGTAGAAAAATACAAAATAGTTATTTCAAAATTTTATTAATAAAGAACATAATGTAACGCATTCATAAAAGTAAAATATTTAATGGAGTTCTTTGCCAAATCGTAGAATTTATTAAAGTTGTTCACAGCAATTAGAGATGCTGATTGGTCAATTTTCAAAATAGATATTTTGAACCTGGCAAGAATATCAAGTATTCAATTATAGAAGTTGATCCAAGCTGCCTTTGCAACACTTGATGCTTTTTCATCTCATCGAATACCTATCGGATTCAATAAAAAGTACTTCAGAAATCCATGATTAATAATATAAAAAGTAAATGGATTCACAAATTTTGAAAAAAAAAAAAAAAAAAAAAAAAAAAAACCCTCCAAACCTACATTGGTTTAGCAAATTAAATTGGAAAGAATTAACTGCTATAAGTGACTCATTCAAATAATTACTGCAGCAAAATATCTAATGAAAAATATACATCCATGAATAAAAGCAAAATTAAATCTGTACAATAAAATAATAATTAACTGAAAAACATTCAGTAAAAGAATCCGAAAGATTAATAATAAAGTAATACTAATTTAAATATTCAAAGAGAGAGAGAGAGACATTTGGCAACCTTCTATACTTAAGCTCTAAAATCACATTGGCACAGAGAAAACCCACATATCAAACAAACCAGAAGCACACAAAAAATTCTTTAGTATTCTATTTTTTTTAAAGGGTATTTGCCTACTAACGATTTCCCTTTTTAACTAACATCCTTGACAAATAGCTTTAAAATCACTTTATAAAAAAATTCATTATTAAATTATAGATTCTGTAGATTTCCGATAAAACACAAGAAAATTTATGCTGAAAATGTTATAGTACATGCTTTTATATTATATACTTTTATGTACATATAAAAATATAAACATATTAAATTAAATAAATCGCTCTATTCACAATGTCTATTGCTCAATTTTTTGCAAAAGTTTTATACACAATAGTTTACAGAAATAACAAGACAACAGAAAAGGAATGAACAACAACAAAATAACAATAATAATTTGTTGCATGAAAAAGTTATCAGATTGCCAACACCGTGATACAAGTACTTTTCTCCACATCAATTTAAATTTTTTATTCTCTGAATCATAATATATAATTCAAAGAAAAAAAAATCTTAATATAATGCTGATTATACCACATCTTATATCTGAACAAGGCAGAGTCAGGAACAAATTTAAGCAAATAAAGTTTGACCACCGACTGTGTTGAAAACTGGTAATCGGCCAAGTTAGACAGATTGAAACATAGCGGCTTAATAGGGGAAAAATGTAAATCTGAGTAAATGTAAATGCCATGCCACATTGAAGCGGGCTCTTAAAAGGTTACTCTCCAGTGTGAGTTAAGATATGGCTTTTCACATTATATCAGTGATATTCACAATGGGCACATCGGTATATCCTCAAACAGGAACCAATATCTGCAAAAGAAAATAACAAAAATTAGGTTGAATTTACTTATAGATATTAGAATTTAATTCACAAAAAATGCAACAAATTTATTAAATTCAATAAGTCATCATATTCATTATGTCTATTGCACAATTTTTTGTACTTAATTACTTTCAGAAATAACAAATAATGCAAGGTAACAGAAAAGAAATGTACTCAGACAAAAAAAAAAAAATTTGTTGTCCGATATATTCAGTAGCGGGAAACAAATTCTTTTCACCACATCAATTTAAATTCTTTACTTCTTGCAGCATAACTAGATAGCATAAATTACACTTTTTTTGGAAAATGTCTTATTTTAATGCTGATTATATATCATCCCATTTCTGAATATGGCAGTGTTAGGAATTAATTTAAGCAAATATAGTTTGGATAAGTGAAAAAATGGGCAGTCGGCCAATTAGGGCAGTTTCTAATAAAATTGTATGATAGGGGAGAAAGATATTTTCGGCGTGGTTTACAATGAAATTTATTTTAAATATTTATTAAACTTTTAAATTACACAAAATCAAAAGAAAAAGATGGAAAAAAAATCCTTAATAACTTTTTTCTTTCAACATTGCTCAACGCCGTGTATGTCTGACTAACATCCTAATACGTAATTGATTTATCCATTTCTGTCATTAAACTGGATGTTTAACTTTCAACATAATCGGTGGTCTAACTACATGTTTAAAATTTCAATTCTTATTTTTTTTTTATTTTCTCTGAATTTTGCCCCCAAAAAATAATAATAGTTTGTGTATCTGACTAAAAAAAAAAGTCTGGAACAGCTTTTTGTCATTCGAGCGAGTTATATTACAATGACTAATTTCACAACATCAAAACTGTATGGAACAATAGTTTAGTAAATTATTATACAAATTTACAATACTATTGTGAGCATATATAAAGATTATAACCAATACAAAATTAAATTTTTATATATAGATATATATAAATTAAACTTTGTATATCATGCAATCCTTTTTTTTCCCACAAAAGATTATTATACTTGCCAATCTAATGTTTCAAATTTTTTTTTTATTTATTTAATTGTTTTTATTTTCAGAATAACATGAGAATCTATATAGTTAATACAAGTACACGAAACTTTCAAATTGTTAGGCAAAATCGCATGTTATTGCAATGAGAAAACTACAGTTATATTCAAATGTTTGTTAATAATGTTCAGGAAATTTTTAATTAAACATTAAGCTCTAATTTCGTTTTGTTGTTTCTTTATGTATAAGATTTACAGAAAGTGTACAATAAATGATATTATTTAAAAAATTTTTTTTGCTGTTTTCTGCAGATCAACTTAATTGGGAAAATATAATTTTGAGCATAATTACAGTATTTTTATAGAATGAAATGCTACTTGCACAAATATATTATTTTAGAATATGAAAAATCTATAATATGAAATAAGAATATGAAAAAAAAAAAATAAATAATGAAAAATGTAGTAGGGAATAATATACCAACAGAAAAAGAAATCTTGTTCAATAAAAATCACATGAATTATTTTTGGATAATTTGGCTGTTCAGCCAAAAACGTGCATGTTTTTATACAATGCCAATAACACATTATTGTGAATTATAAATAGCCCCATCATATATTTAAAATAAATATTCAAAAACTGTCAATAACACATTACAAATTATAAATAGCCCCATCTTATATTTAAAGTTATACACATTCAAATTTAATTAATATGACAGTTAATTTAATTAACAGAATAACATATTCTACATTGAGTATGTATTTATCAGAAAATATTAAGTACAAGAATATTTAAAATAATTATAACATTTTAACAATAAAAATAACACAAAATGAAATGCATTCATTAAAGTATAACATTTAATTATACCTTTTTTAATGCTTGTCAAAATTTCAGAGATTTTTCGTATCATTGTTAAAAGTTGTTTACAGCAATTATGGGAGTTATTGACCAGTCAATCTTCTCTAAATATGGATATTTTAAATCTGGTAAGCATTACCAAAATTTAATTATATCGCGTTGTTCTGAAAGTATTTTTTTTAGTGAAAAAGAAAGATGATTTTCTTATAGTGTATAAATATTTTATTGAACTACATATTCTCTATTCAACAATGTCTCACCTCATGTCTGAAAACTGATCCATCAGAGACTAATTTCCACAAGTCTCGTAAATATTTGATTTCTTACAATTAGCTTATTTTTACTTGAATTTTCCCCTAATAAATTCATCAATAATTTGTGTAGTTGAAAGGAATACAAGTTTGTTTGATAAAATTATAATAATTTTTTGAAATTTCATCAAATTGCTTTAAGAATTGATAATTCAACAACAGGGTTCGATTCTCTGAAATATAATGTTGTGGCCACATGAATTAAAATAAAAATGAAAAAAAAAACCCACCAGTAATATTAATTACAATTAATTAATAACAATAATTACTTGAAAAAAACTTGTAATAGAATTGAGAGAATCTGTCATGAATATAAAACAGTATTACAATTGATTTTGACATATAAGGACACTCATATTATGTATTTAACTTTGCTCATTGAAGAGAATATGATATACTATTATCTTTATTTTCCAACAATATTTAGATGTTGAAAAAGTAAAATAACCTCATACAATCTTTCACCAAGAATTAATTTAAAAATCAAATTCGAAAAGTTCATCTTAAATACCTTTGTGACCCTCTCTTCTATGAAATTCTATATGTCATTTTAAGGTAGAAGATAGTGGAAATGTTTTTGGACACACATGTTAGGGACGTTCTCCTGTGTGAGTCCTCAGATGAACCTTCAGGTTTTCTTTCCGACTGAATGCTTTGCCACACTGGTATGGACAGTCAAAAGGTCGTTCTCCAGTGTGAGTTAAAATATGCTTTTTCACGTCAGTAGTTCTTGATGAGCAATATTCACAATGCGGGCATTGGTGCATCTTCCTCCTGCATGCAAGTTTTCCCACAACCTCTGCGAAAGAGAAGAAAAATTAGTCTTGATTTATTTATGGATATTAGAGTTTAAAGTGCAATAACATGTAAATAATTGCGTAAATTCAATAAATATTCAAATTCAATAACACTGTTACATAACTTTAGATGCAAAAGATTTAAAACCTATAAATCTTTGAAATATATTAAGAAATTTGAGACTATAGAAAAATAATGAACACAAAGTAAAAAAATAATAATTAGTTGTCATAAATGAATTGTATTAGTTATCAGATTATCAATACTGGGACACAAGTTCTTTTATCCACATCCAATTAAAATGATTACTATGTTTATTACAGTCCTCATATGAACCTTTTACTGGCTCTTCTGAGTAAATTATGTTCCTTTATTGAAAAGGACACTTAATAGGACGCTCTTCGAAGTGATGCAAATCCTTTTTTTTTCTTCCACTTTGGATATACAGCATTCTCAAAAAGTCCACTTGAATAGTTTCCTCAGACAGAGGAGAAATTCAATCTGAAAGTATGCTGCAGTGAATCTTCTGAACTGAATATACTCATTCGATACCTGCAGAATAATATTTGTACATCTTAGAATAAAATAATTCGCCAGATCATTTACCCATATGTTTTCTGACAATATAGTAATCTAAAGGAAATAAAATTAATAAGCGAAAATGTTTCTTAGTTTTTCTATGGAACAGTTGTGCTTTGATTTTAATTCTTTTCTTGCTGACTATGGGATGCAATTAGCGAAATTCAGCACCAATACCTCTAGAAAAGTCTTCTTTTGGGGCAAATTTTATTAACGGTCTTTCAGCACTGTTTACTTCTTTAACAGAGAGATAACCCTGCATTTCAACCTCTTCCATCATCGTCTTTAGTTACTCCATAAGGAGAACATGTTCCAGATGGGGTTCAAGTGCTGTGAACAGTGACATTGGTCAGACCTTATCTCCAACTACCTTCATTACAAAAACAGATAATTAATCTTAATTTTTCATGCAATAGGTGGCATGATCATTGAATTAACCTGTTAAGTGCCCTTTTCAACCAGAATTGAATTGCAAGCTTGTCATTGGCTGTAGTAGGAGAAAAACTCAGCACAATATTCCACATATAAAAATCATCTACAGTAGATTCCACTAAGGATTGAAATTGTCTTCGGTATATATTTTCTTCACCTCATCTATTTTTGATCTCCCCCCAAAATACTAATTATTCTGATACTACATTTCTAATTTTTTTTTTTTTTAATTCTTACTTAGGCAGTTTATATTTTCTTTTTATAATACCTTTATTCAAACAAATGCTGTGGTAAACTATTTGTATCTTTTTAAGTAATGGTAATAATATTAAGTTTTGTAAACAAATACACTTTTCATAATAACCTTCCACAGTATTCATTGAGGTCCATTTCCTTAAATTTAGGATCAATTTTCAAAATTTCAATCATTTCTTTATCACTACTCTTCTATTCAATTCATCTATTGTATAACTGTGATTTCAAAATAGTTTATTCATCTTCATCAATCACTTTCGTTTTCCATAATTCTTCCAATTTATAAGCAGTTTTCGTAAAATTCTTACTACGCATTGAAGTTAATTAACATTTCATTATAAAATATTCAAACAGTTACTAAATTCAAAGTGTCTCTTCCATTGCTGAAAAATGTTCCAAAAATTCGAGATCTGGTTCAAACAGAGTACGATTGACCTGTTTTCTTAGATAAGTTTTACTTCAGGAGCTAAAATTCTGGAAGGTATTGTATTTTAAATTAGTAAGTTCAGTTCACAAGACGTTTATTTATTATATATACACCACAATAATATGCATTCATGACAGAAGTTCTCTGTTCCAAAAAGTTTCGGTTTTTAAAGATGCTATAATCATCTCTTCAGTTCAGTTTCATAATACAATTTCATAGGATCCAGAGCACAAAATTAAACTAAGTGACACCTGAAAGTCGTGCCTTAGTGAATTGTGTCCTTCCATCATAATCAGTTGTCAGGCTATGAGTAGCATACAAAACAGGAACACAAGGTTAATCAATGTACAAAATCGATTAGTTACTCTTGAAAGTCGTCAAACAGAACAATGCTCTTTCATCATCGCCTATTGGCATGATATTCATGGCATACATAAGAGAAACACAATACAAATTATGTAAAAATTTATTTTAATATTATTAAGGTTGAGCAAGCTATAAGATCAATGCGAACTACAAACCAGTAATTTCTATATGATAAAGAGCCCATCAGACCTATTAGAATATCATATTATATTTGAATGGCAACCATTACTAGAATAGAATATTCTACACAAGTTCTATGTAAAGTACGTATTCATAAAAAATTAAATAATAATACTATATTAATTAAAAACAAATAATGAAATGCATTCATAAAATTCTAATATTTGTTGAGATTTCTTTATTAATATTCTTTGAGATTTTCTATGTATCTTATTAAAGCTACTACTAAAACAATTACCTAAGATGCTGAAGGGTCACCTTTCTTTAGAGGTAGATATTTTGAAACAAGCACAGTTTCCAAAATTCAATTAATGAAATTGATTTGCAATGTATAGTCTTCTTTCATCTTTAACTACTCCAGCCACTTTTTTAACAAGCAGGTCTCCAGAAATCCATTATCAATAATATCACACGTAAATAGGTTCACAAAATATCCAAAATTAGATACAAACTGTTAAGAACTTCAAACTTACTCTAATTTAGCAAAAGTGAGAAATTGTTGCTCTAATTAAATATGTGACATAAAAAAGAAAACATGATTTCACGCATTCAAATAATTATTGTAGGAAATTAAAAAAAAATTTAGGCATAAAAAATTACTAAAAGAATAATGATAAAATCATACTTAATTAAAAAAATTCAGTGTATCAATCTGAAATAATAATAAAATAACACTGTTTCCAAATTTCAAAAGGAGGGACATTTGGCCACCTTTATATACTATAAGCTCTAAAACCACATTATTGGCACGGAGAGAAAAAACAAATATTCCACACAGCAAAAAATTTCTTAACCGATGAAAAGTTCTTTATAGGAACTGATACAAAATTCTCTAGTTTTATATTATAAATAATTTTTGAATATTAACATATTTTTCTTTCACTTGCCATATTTACCAAATAATTTAAGAATCACTTAATGGAAAAGAAAAAAAAAACCTTAGTTAAGATCAAAATTAAATCCTTAAAATATCCATAGATTTCCAATAAATAAAAAATTTATACTAAATTTTTTTTGAAAGATTGAAACTGTGTAACAAAGTAATTTAATTTTTGATACGAATTTAAAGCAAAAGTTTTTAATTGCATTCACAGCATTCTAATTATTTTTGGGTATAATAGTATCTTCGCTTATGTTCTTTATCTGTTCCAGATCCTTGGACTTCTATGAAAGGAAATTTCTACTCTAAGTTGAAATACACAATTTCACTTGAACTAAATTTGGTTGAGTAGACGGGAGGGCAAAAAGGGTTATTTCACATATCTTTAAATGCCTTTAAAAGTGCTACTCGTATATGCAAAACAAAGTAACAAAAATCATGAAGAATTTACTAAATCAAATTTTTATTTTCAATACTTTGATTGTTCAGCTTTTTGATACATGTTTTACAATAATAGTTCATACAGATATAAAAAGAAATTCCAGATAACATAAAAAGTATGAAAGTATTAAATGGAGAAAATAAATTTAATTTTCTGAAAGAATCTCTCAGATTGTCAATATTGGGTATTTTTTTCCTCATCAATTTAAAATGTTTAATCACATAAAAAACATTTTTACTATGAGGCCAATTAAGTCTAATTTCATATTTGAAAACTGACACATCAATGACTAATTTTCTTAAGTACCTTAAAAGTCTGATTCTTATCTTTTTTTATTTGTTTTTCAATTTAGCCCAAATAAAATCATTAATATTTTACATATCTGAACAGAATAAAAATTTCCTTCATAAGTTTTTCACATATATATATACACTCGCATATTAGGCAATTCCTTCAGAATATTTAGATAAAGAATTGATATTACCAATATAACTGATTTTTATTACTTTGGCTTTATAAAAGAAATATCATCAACATCTTGCAATCTTTTACGAGAAACTACATTAAAAAATCAAAGAATTTTAAAAGTAAAACTTATTCATGAGAAATAAAAAGAATTAAAGTTAATATACACAAACAGTCTAAAAAACCAACTTTCAAATATATAATTAATATCACAATATATATATTTTTGTACAACAATATTCCCCAAAAATTAAACTTAATGACTCAGTCATTGATGAATTTCTATGAATTGTTTTTAACAACAATTCTGTGAAAATGCTTTGGGATGAACAAGACAATTGTAGGATTCTTCTCAAGTATGAGTTCTTATGTGTCTATTAAATTAACCTTTACACGAAAATCTTTGGATACACACAGTACATTGGAAAGGACGCTCTCTGGTGCAAGTCCTCTGATGAACCTTCAGGTGAACTTCTTGTCTAAACGCTTTACCACACTAAAATAGACATTTAAAAGGTTGGCATCCAGTGCGAGTCAAAATATGTTTCACATTACAAAGATCGTTATTTGCAAAAGGGACGCTAATCAATCACCACATTGCTTTCAAATCTGCTAATAACCTCAGCACAAAACTCAAGAAAACAATAATTTTATATATATATATATATATATATATATATATATATATATATATAGAGAGAGAGAGAGAGAGAGAGAGAGAGAGACATAATATATACATTATTAAGATATTATGCTGCCTCTTTTGTTTGCAATCTATGTATTATGCACGATGAATGTTTTAATAATCTGATCAATTTTAACATTACAAATAATTTGTTGTTCATTTAGGTATCAATTTCGTTTTCAGAAGAACAACATGTAAATTTATAACTTATGAGATATATTGAACTATCAAAATTATAATCAGACTCGCATGTCATTTCAGTGAAAATACCTTCCCATAATTCTCAGTAAAAGAACATCTGGGGAAAAAATTTAATCTGCAAGTTTGTCTTTAAAATAAATAAATGTGAGGGATTTATGAATGAAAATTATTCATGTTAAATGATTATGTTGTGAAAGCTTTGTTACTTATCTGCATAATTTGATTGAGAAAAATATAATTTTAAGAGTAAGTAGAGCATTTTTAAGTTTTAAAAAATTAATAATAGACTTGAAGAGTTTAAACAGTCTAAAAATTCAATTTCTTAAAGTAAAATTAGCATCATATTTATCATTTTCATGAATAGAATCAATTTCTCTTAAGACAAATTCTTTTGATTCTCTTTTGCATGAACTTTCATATGTCTTTGTACTTGATGGCTCTGAGAAAAGGCCTTGCCACAAACAGGACATTGGAAAGGTCGTTCTCCTGTATGTGTCCTCAGATGACATTGCAGGGCACTTTTCTGAGTAAATGCTTTGCCACACTCAAAAGGGCACTTGAAAGGTCGCTCTCCGGTGTGAATAAAAATGTGCTTTTTCACATTACAAACATTGGATGAGCGGTATTCACAATAGGGGCATTGATGTATCTTCACGTTGCCTTCAACTGCTAAAAAAGAAAATAAGTATTAACATGGTTTTTATTTATGAATATTAGAAAGTCACTCACAAAAAATAGAAATAATTTCAAAGTAAATTTAAAATTTCCTATTGAATAGTTTTGTAACCCAAATCTTAATTCAAAGTTTGCACACAATACAGATACAACAGATATTGATCAGAAATATAAAGGAAATAAGAATGGATAAATTCTAAGAGCAGCAATAATAATGGATACAAAAGTAAAATTCAGTAAAAGCTGATAAAATAAAAAAAAATATATTAAAAAAAATCTGAAATATTAAGTATATAATTAGAAAATTTCATATAAATGGTTAAATAATATTAAAAATTTACAAAAATACATTTTTTATACGCATTTATATATATTGCAATCAAAAATAAAATCGTTATTAACTATTTATTGAAATATATACTATCCAATAAAACAAGATTTTTTTATTTTTTTATTTTAATATCAAACAAGACTTTCAATGCATTTCCTTACAATAAATTCTTAAGATCAAATAATTCGAAAATAATTTTTATACAAAATCAAAAGAAAATTTTCTTTTTCTTTTAAAATTAATATTTATGAATGCACTTAAATAACGCCTCAGTTTCATTTACTTTCTTACACGATCATGATCTTTTTTAGCACAAATCTTTAAATTAGAACCCTGAGAGGAAAGTTATAAGGCTTGCATGGCATTTCAAAGGACATTCTCCAATACAAGTCCTCATTGAAATGTTCATTAAAAAAAAGTGCATGAGAAAAGGAGGGGTCTCTAGTTTTACACAGAAAAAAAACAAAGCATTTATATAATTCAATAACACACATATTCGATATTTCTTTAACATAATAATTCAATGTACTTGGATAATAAAGAGATATTACATTCTAACTCATGAAATTAAGAGGCTTCATTATTAAAATAAAATTTCTCAATTTTTTTAAAAAAAAATAACTACTTTGATACGTTAAAAAGCAATTTTCCTTTTAAAACTAATCAGGAGCTCATGAAGAAAAACAATATATTTTTGATAATTACAACTAAAATTATTTTATTCGACATGAATTTAAAAACATTGAAAATAATTAAAAGTAAATTTATAATATATACTTCTCTTTACATAACATATAGAAAATGTTAATATATTAAAACAAACTGTAGCAAACAAAACAATTTTGCAATTGATAATCAAAAATATTTAATGAAGAAAAGTATATAAGAATAAGTGTAACAAAAACATTTAATAAGAATTTTTTTAGTTAAGACATAGGATGTATTGCAAAAAAATAAAAAAAAAAGACTATACATCAAATAACGACAGTTTCACTGATAAATAATTTTATAATATTCTAAAAAAAATACTCATACTAAAGAAATTTTTTTTTTTAAACCATTCAAAAGAGCATTGTGGTAAAAACACAGTTCAGTACCTCATACATTAACTTTCCTTTTTCAAAATCAAGATTATGTGAATTTTTGTGTTGTCTTAAGTAAAAATTCCATGGAAAAACTGTAGGCAAATACAACCTTTGTTGGATGGTTCTCAACCATGAGTCTTCACATTTATTTAAATCGTCCTTACAAAATGTTTTGAAACACAGAACATGGGAAAGGGTGCTCTCTAGTGTTTCTTCATGTGCTCATTCAAAGTATCTTTACGGGAAAATCTTTTTGCACACAAAGAACATTGAAAAGGACGCTCTCCGGTATGAGTTCTCACATGAACCTTCAAGGAACTGTTCTGAGTGAATGCTTTGCCACACTGAAATGGACACTTGAAAGGTCGCTCTCCAGTGTGCGTTAAGACATGGCTTTTAACATGACTAAGATTGCCAGAGCAGTATTCACAAAAGGGACATTGATGCACCTTCACATTGCCTTCAAAAGTGTTAACAAATGCTGCAAAAGACAAGCAGAATTAGCTTGGATTTATTTATCCACATTAGAGTTCAGTGCAAGAATATATTCATGTGCTGTTTTAATATATTTATATATAAAGTAAATATAGTATACACAACACATAGAAATATTAAATGTAAAATATAGTAGATATATTTTAAAACAATTATATATATATATATATATTTATACATAAAATTATATTTAAAGAATATAAACATTAAATTTAACAAATCATGATATTCATAATGTCAATTACTGTATTTTTTGTAAAAAATTTTATACTCAGTAAAAGATGAAAGGTGCATTATCTTGTTTTTGTGTCCAGAGATTTAACCCTCTACTTTCAGTTTGATAATTTATATTAAATTTAAAGAGAAGTTAAAATTAATTAAATAAATTGGTGTTAATAAATCTACATCAATTTGAATTCTTTACACTCTGCATCATAATAACAAAACATAAAATATATTATTTAAGAAAAAATATTTTTCTATGATGCTGATTATGCATCATCTCATTTCTAAATACAGCTGTTTAAGAAAAGAATTTAAGCAATCATAGTTTGACCACCGATTGCGTGGAAAACTGACAAATGGCCAAATTCAAACACAGCAGATTAATAGTGAAGAAAGATATTTTTAAAGGAGTTTTGCAATAATATTTATTTTAATTTTATTTTATTAACACTTTTAAATCTTGAATTGTAAGAAGAAAAATTAGACAAAAAAAATTCCATATAAATTATTAAACTTTATCTTTCAATATTTCTTTTTGCTGCATATGTTAGACTAAGAGCCCTTACATATAATCGATTTGCCCATTTACATTTTTAACTGGGTGTTTAACTTTCCACACAATCAGTGGTCAAACAATATTTTAAAAATTTGAATTATTACATTTTTTTCATTTTTATTTCAGTTTTGCCCTAAAAATTCCAGAACATTAAAACTGCACAGAACAGTAATTTCGTAAATTATCATACAAATTTACAATACTATTGAGAGCGTATTCAAAGTTTCTGACATACATGATAAAAACTAATAAACATATAGCAAAATTTTTGAGATAATTACAAAGATAGCATAGAAATAAAATGGGGCAATTAATTATCTAGAATTAATATATTATTTCTGGTGCCTATATATTGGGGGAAAAAAAAAATCATTTCTTCGAAATTTAAAATGCTTAGCATTTTCATCCTTGCGACTTGAGAAGCATAAAATATATATTTGTAAATATAAATTTTACTACAAATACCTAATCTTATACCCGAAAACTGTGAAATATCAAGGTCTGAATTCAGCTGGATCAATGCATTCCAGACGTCTTTTATTTCTATTTACAATCCTTTGTCATAAAATTCTTAATATTGAATACAACTGAAATGATTCATAAAAGAGTTTGCAAAATTGTTTTATTTTTTTTATTTTGTTAATTTAATATTTCCAAACTCAAAATGATTTTTAATCCATAAAAATACAATAATAATAAGTGAATAATGAATAAAATACAGGGATTAATCTTGCAACAATATTACAGTAATTAAAAAGGAACAAATACTTTGAACTTTAATTTTTTAATTATTACACTATAACAACAACTAAAATTGTTTGATTTAAAAACAAAAAAATCTTTAGTTAAATCAGGCAATTAGGTGTGCTTTTGTAAAACATCATAGTTTTTTGTTATAAGCTATATTAAAACATGCAAAATATTAGAATCGAAAAAACAATACTTTGTTATCAATAATAAAAAATATATATATAAAAAAATCACCAACAATTTTAATAAGAAATTTTTTTAAACTAGGACATTGTATATTTAAAAACATATCATGAAGAAAAACTACACAATCAAAATACATGTAAAAAAACATTCTTTTTATATAAGGTGTATTAAACATACAAAATATTAGAATCTAAAAACAGTACTTTGTTATCAATAATAAAATATTTAGAAAAATTCACCAAAAAATTTTAATAAGAATTTTTTTTAATAGGACATTTTTTTTTTAAATTTCCAATGGCAAGGCAATAAAAAAAGGGGGGAAATGCAGAATAAAAAAGAAAATGTACACAAAAGAGTTCAATAAAGTTGACCGAAGTGATTGACTTAAGAGTTCTCTAGCCTGCCAGTTTCTCGTAGTCTCGAATTCACCATGAAGTGACAAGCAACAATGGAGATGAACTTGGTTCCTTAGTTCTGCCAAATCACAAAGAAGGCAGTTTGGTTAGTCGATGTAATATCTCAATGGAAAGTAGATGTTCATTAAATCCGTTCTTTTTGATTGAAACAAGTCATCAGCATGCCATTGCAATACACACAGCCAACCAAATGATCATGACGAAAACTGTAGACCACTTAGCCGTATAGAACGTTGCCCAGGGTGCACCACTAGGAGGTAGGTCTACATTGCACCCCTTATTAAGAATAACTAAAAGCCTGGATATTAAGAATACAAATTTTTCTGAAGTCAGTTACCTCTACAATTAAAAACAGATTTCTTTTACAAAGTAATCGGGTGTACATAAACAGAAAATAAAAAAATCCACTAACTGAAACTAGATTTATCATTCTGGACAACAAATTAAAAACATTAACAATATTTAAAAGTATTTTTATAGAAATGCAAAGTTCTCTTTATATAAGAAATATTACACAGAGAAAGTATAAGAATATAAAAATCAAAACTTGTTCTAAGAAATAGAAAGCTATATAAGAATAACTTTCACAGAAACTTATAAGAAATTTTTAACTAGAGTATAGGTTGTTTTAAGAAATAAGTATCAAGTGAAAAAGATACACTAATGCAAAGAAAATTTCATAAATAAAAAATATATCTCATATACTAAAAATATATACAAACTAAAAAAGAAAATTAACCATACAATTCTAAAAACTAATTTTGAAAGAACGTAGTTCAGTATCTCCTACATAACATTTATATTTCCCAAGATCAAACTTGGCAACTCTATCACTTCTCTCAACTTAACATAAATTTTATGTATCTTAAGGAAGAATTGCACGAAAAAGTTTTGATATAAGCAAGACATTTGTAAAAATGTCCTGTTGTATGTGTTCTCATGTTTAAAGTACCTTTGTAAGAAAATTTATTCTCACATGAAGAACATAGGAATGAGTGCACCTAGTGTGATTCCTCACATGAACCTTAAGATAATTTTTCAGAATATATGCTTTGACACACTGAAACCTATACCTAAAAAGTCATTATTCAGTGTGAATAAACGCATATCGTTTCATGTCAATATGATTGTATGAGCACTATTCACAAAAGAAACATTGAAACAAACTGCCTTCAAATCTGCTAATAATCTCTTCAGTAGGAGACAAATATTCCATACATAATAAATATTGGACGAATAACTGTGTAACTTCAAACTGCAACTAATAAAAAAAAAAAAACATTAGAGTGAATTTATTTATGGATGAGTATAAAAGACAATAAAATGCAAAGTATTTAATAAATTCTTAATTACTTTTGTATACGCTTTATTTCACTCTCTCTCTATTATATATACAGGAATATTAGATATGATTTTCGATATTCTAAGATTCACTGAGCGGTAATTGCAAAAAGGACCCTGTCTTCCATTTGCCTTCAAGCAGACCATATCTACAAAAGAAAGTAACAAAAATTAGGGTAGATTTAAATATTGAAAATTTCCCACACAATAAAATCCAAATGATTTATAATTTGCTAAATCTTAAAAAATTAAGAACAATAATGCTTGAATTGTTAGCTATACTGACATGTTTCTTCTAAGGAAATAGTTACTTCTCTCTAATTTTAATAAAAAGCACTTACGAAGAAAACTGCATTTTAACTTCTAAAATGAAAAAAAAAAAAAAAAAACCTTGTGAGATTAAAAGGAAATGCTTAATGGAAATAACTGTTAAATGCGATTCAAAGTTTTTGTAACTTTTAACATATCAATTTTATTGCAAGAAATTCAATATTAAATATATTTAAAGCAATTTATGGAATAAATCTAGCACATTATTTCGAGGGCTGAAAAAATTAATATTTAAATGAATATTAAAAATAAAAATATATTTTTTTTTTATTAGTACCAAAAAAATGACAAATATTGTAATATTTTTGTTTTAAATATGTATCTAAAATTATAAAATATTGTACATTTTCAAAAGAGCTAGGAATTTTTTTTCAGCTCATATGACAGTTTTCTACTGTATTTGATTTCGTGCAATATGAGAGCAAAATCTTATTTTTTCTCCTTAAAAATCAAGCGAAAGTCTAAGAATTTGTCCCTTCAACCTCACAAAATATGGAAGGTGAATTCTCATTAAAGTAATATATATAATAAGGCATATCAATAAGTTTACTATGAATTAAAAAATATATCCAAAAATAAAATTTGTTAAATAAACAAGCCTATGTTCCTATAAGTGAATTATAAATTAAAAAATAATAATAACAATTTATGTAACTTTTTATTTTAAACAAAACGACAAAAATCCCATAAAAACAAATGACAAGCTTAATAATTCAATATGAATATAAAATATATAATTTGCATTTTTTTTTTCCTTCATAAATGCAGTTTCATTAAAGTAATATGCAAAATAAGCCATATCAATAAGTTTGTACAAATGATTATATTTATTTTAAAGAAAATATAGTTAGGATAAATAGATATATTAAAATTGAAAAAAAAATATATTTATCTACACTCATGTCCATAAATTAAGGATAATGAAGTTCAGGCAAAGAAAGAGACAGAAGCAAAACAAATTTGACTTATTTGTAAAGTCTATTTATTAAACAAGAGGTAAAGAGCAAAAAAGATGCTTATGTTTGACATAATTAATAAAAATTGCAATTTTTACTCCCTGGAGCAAATTTCAAAAAAGAACCTATTTACAAAAAACAGTATAACATGGTTAGTATGTCTCCCGGACGATGCAATACAGGCCTTACAACGCCTAGGCAGGCTGAGTATCAAATTATCAATCTGATCTTGGGGAATATTACACCACTCATCAAACAATGCCCTCCGAAGTTCCGGTTGATAGGTGGGAGGGGGTTGACGGGCTGCAATTCGCCGCCCAAGCATATCCCACACATGCTCTATTGGATTCAAGTAAGGTTAGTATGCTGGCCAATCCATACGGGTGATATCCTCCAATTGAAGGCATTCGTCTACAATGTTTGCACGGTGAGGACGGGCGTTGTCATCCATAAACAGAAATTCAGCACCCATGGCGCCCCGAAACAAACGTACATGTTGTTCCAGAATGACATCCCGATAGATGTGGCCTGTCATCGTTACACTCTAAACATGCAGGTCAGTTCTGGAACCAAGAATAATTCCTCCCAAAACGAGTCATCCTGCACCACCGTAACGGTGTCGTTCAATGGTGTTCTCTTGGTGGTAACGGGTACCTGGCGCTCGCCATATGAAAGTCCGGCGAGAATCAGTCTGCAAACTAAACCTGGACTCGTCGGAAAACATCACACCAGACCACTGTTGCGGTGTCCACAATGCATGCTCTCTACTCCAGGTTAATCGCAGGCGACAGTGAGTTGCGGTAAGTGGAACACATCTGACAGGCCTACGAGCATATAGACCAATGTGCCCTAAGCGTCTGTACACGGTCTGCCTTGAAACTGTCGTAGCGGTAGCTGAAGAGAGCTGACGAGACAGGTCTGATGCTGTGCTCCGTCTGTTTCTTTTGGCAGTAACTGCTAAATACCGGCCCTCATTCGGCGTTGTAACTCGGGGGCGACGTGTGCAGTAACATCTACTCACATTACCATCATCTTGGAATCGTTGCTAAAGCCTGGAGATGACTGGGTGATTCCAAGTTCCTCGGATACTTCCAGCTGGGTACGTCCACATTCCAGTCGTCCGATAATTCTACCACGTAAAAAAACATCCAAAGGCGTCCTTTGTGCCATAACTCTCGAACTTTGTGCCATAACTGAAAGGTTTTTAAAGCACCTGTGAACAATTTTACTTCTTTGCCACCATTCCTTATATACCCCTCTCTTACACTCTCGTCATTGTGACGTACTATCCGCGCCATGTGGTGGTTTCCTGTAATTTGCTTATTCTTCTTCAAGATGTGTGATAATTCTACAGGTGAAATTTTTATTTTAGAGTTCAATTTCTGTGTGATTCTGAATTATCCTTAATTTATGGACATGAGCGTAAATATTACACTGCATAACAATTTTTTTGTTCGTTTTCTAGAAAGTATGAGACATGAAAAAAAAAAAAAAAAAAAAAAATGAAGTTTTCTGATATTAGTACGATTTAAATACAAAGCTAAGCAACAACAGCAACAAACTTTAAAAGTCAGAATTTCTCTATAATTAACCATTCAATTAATATTTTTGGCTTATTTGAATATTAAATTTTTTAAAGCATATATTAGATAAACAAAGTAATATAATAAAAAAAAAAATTTTAAAGTCAATTCCTACTTTTTTTTCACTCTATTGCAGAAAGTCCTTTATAAATAATTTTCATTCATTTTTTAAGTTTATCTGGCGCCCTCTATGGATAGATACATGCAATTTAAATCTGAAAAGAAGCTAAAATGAATTAATTAAATTGAATGAATGTATTAATATTTGAAGAAACTGTATTCACAAAGTGTTATCCACTACAAGTTAAAAAAAATCTATTTGAACTTGAGTGGATGAATAAAAAGTATTTTATTAACAATTGAAAATTTGAACAAGATATATATAGGGAGAGTGTGAGCTAATAGAAGAAATTGAATAAGTTGATAAAAAACCATCTTTATTTTTTTAATAATGTTATGATTTTTTCATAAAGTTAAATAATAAAAAGTTTATATAATAATTAAAAAAAAAACCAAAGGAATAAAAAAGGCAAACATTTTCAAAAAAAGGAAAAAACTAATTTCAATAAAACTAAACTTGCAATTCCAAATTAACACAATTATATTTAATATACCATATTCTGCTAAAATCTAACTCAGGGCACACACATACACATATAGACAAACATACATTTACGGACACACACCCACACATACATAGACACACACAGATACATTCACGGACACACACACACATACACGGACACACACACACACATACACGGACACACACACACACATACACAGACACACACACACACATACACAGACACACACACACACACATAGACACACACAGATACATTCATGGACACACACACACATACACGGACACACACAGACACACACACAGACACACACACACACACACATACACGGACACACACACACATACACGGACACACACACACACATTTACATACATGGACACGTAACAAAACAACAAAAGAACACTTTCCACAAATACAATAGATGAAAATTTAAATGAAATATAGTAAGTGCACAATTTATTTAAAAAAATTATATCAAATATTTGTGGCAACAATAATTTTAATACAAGTGATTATATTCATTCCCCCCCAAATAATCAAGTTTGGTATATTAGAATTGAAACTAAATTACTTGTTTATATATTTAATGAAAAAAAAAAGATTTTTCTTTCTTAGGAAGTATAAAATCTATATATTGATTTTATACATTTTAAGAAAGAAAAGGCAATATTCATATACATGAGATCTATAGTTTCAAAAATTACTAGGCCCGTTTCACTAAAAATTTCATTTTGCTTTTATTAGTGTAAAGATTGTCTATACTGTGGTACAAACAAAATCTGAAAGATATTGACATTGAGCATAAAAGATTAATAAATAAAATACTACAAAATTGGATTTCCATGCATAATAATTTCACAAGCTGAATTCCCCACCTCTAAAAAAAGGAAATATCACACATAATTAAAGTTGTAGTAATTTTTATAGAATAAATTAATTGATAAAGAACTTCAATTATTTTTATCTCATTCATATATATATATATATATAATAGATTTAGCAATAGTAAAGCATTACATTTAGTACGAAATACAAAAACTGTTAAATAATGTCTAGTGCATTGATGCATTGATAAAGATCAAGTACCAAAGTATTCAAAAATATTTAAATTAAAAAAATATTAAATCAAAAAATTTAAATATTTTTACAAGCTGACCAATAAAATGACATTTTTAAATTTATTCCTAGATTTATTATTTTAAAAACACATATTACTAAATCTTTTATAAAAGGAGTAAAAATGTTTTACTAAAAATACCATGTAACCATGTTTTACAAAAAAACGACTTCAAATTAAAGATTTTGAAAATCAAACCCAACATAGTTGGCATTATATTAAATGTGTCAGTAGACTAAATTTTGTTTAAATTCAAACCTTTTTATTTACATGAATTTTGATGTGTTCATTTAAAATAGATCTTTAAAAAAAAGTTTGCCACAAGTAAGACATTTGATAGGATATTCTTTTGAATAATTTAAAAAAAAATTATCTATGAGAAATTTTTTTTTTTTTTTTTCATATAAAGAACACTATAAAGTGCACTCCTTGCTGAAAGGTCTGGCAGAATGATTTGTAACATCTGACTACGTGATCGATAAAAAAAGATAAACTGACAAATAACTTTAAAAACTGTTTTTAGAACTATTTTAAAATAATTTTTCATAGATGCATAAAATAATTTACACCTTAATTAAAATAATAAATTTTCTAGTCTTTCATTTATAGACTGCTTAATTTAATTTCTCCTTATAAAAGTTTTTCAAACCCTAAATTTAAAAATTGACGATTAATTGATTGAGGAACTTTTAAAAGAACATTTTGCATTTCAATGAAATAACTGATATTTTATAACATTTATTGATAGATACAATACATTTTTATAAATTTATCAATAGATTTCAATTATTACTCATAAAGTTGTTTACATTAAGAGTAAAACAACTTTCCCAGTTTAATTCTTTTAAAATGCTTATATCTTCTCATCCAGATAGTTATTTTATTCCTATTAAATTCAGACAAATGATTCAAATTATTAATTACTTGATTTATTTACATAAATTATTAAGAGAACAAAAAGGTCTCTTTTGTGTATTTCAAATTAATAACTATCCATATTTACACAAAAAAAATTTCAAATTAAATGCAAAACAATTTCCAGTCAAAATAACCTCTTTTTCTTCTTATAATTTTCGTTTTTTTTTTTTTTTTTTTTTTTTTTTTTTTATCATATGAAGTGCCTTTTATAATAAACTTAAGCTAGTTTTTCTTTTAATTATCATCCTTTCAGTATCAATGCATTTAGATTTTAGAAATTTATATGAATATTTTTTATATTTCTTCCTTTAAAAAATTTACAAATACATAATCTTTTATACCTTCAAAAATACAAATAAATTTTCCATTATAATAAAACAATTTATAACAATACAGACAATTTATTTATTTTATGAATATATTCCCTATAAATCATTATTTTGAAAAAATTGGCATGAACTTTATATAAATAGCTATGTCTTTTTATTTCTTCTTAAGATTTATTTTCGGACATATTTTTTAAAACATAGTATATAGTTTGTAATAATAATCAAAAGCTGCATAATTTTTAAATAAGTAGTGTAAATTAAAACAATAACTATGAATAAACACATAAATAAAATGCAGTAAAAAAAACATTTATTAAAACAAATTCTTCTTTAGATCCAGATGATATAATAATATACTGTAATTAACAGCAGCAAAACAAACACTTCTTTGAATGATTTAAAATTTCTGCACATGAATGAAAATGTCAAAAAAATAATACCTAATTATTCAAGTAAATGTAACTTACATTAATATTAAGTAAATGAAACATCTTACTTTTCAAAGCATCACTTTTTTATTCATTGTCTCATACCTTATGTTATGGACGTTAAAGAAAGGAATCACCCTTTCCACAGTTTAGACCACCAGAAGAAACTCGTAGTATTTAGAGAAGGGAATTTTCGCCGGAAGATTTTAGAAAAGTAGCCGATTTTGCCGCTTTCGCTTTACTGTAATGATCTGTTTTGACTTGGTACTTTGAGATGCACGTTCGCTGACACTGCTTTATCTCAATTTATCCACATGCTTTTAAAAATACAACAGATAAAAGGTTTTGACTAAAGTGAAAATGAAACCATTATAAAGGATCTACTCTAAAACTCGAAATTCTTGAATTCATTGCGTATGACGGCTTACAAGAACCGTTGCTCGTACTTTCTAGCAATCAAAGAAGTAAATTTGAAAAAGAAAGAAATGGATAAAAATTCAGATCAAATAGATCACAATATTTTAACAGTTGAACGATGATTAGAACATACGAAGTTCAATTACTACTTGAAATAACGAGAGGAAAAGAAATAATGACCCCAGAAAGAAAACGTGGGGTCCCCCATAGTTTATAGGGTTTTGTAACTCTTCGTAGAAATTGAAGTATCGTTGTTTTATAATAAGCGTCCTCTGACATCCGACATATATATTAAGAGCATATAAAGAAATGAATCTATGGTTTTTCATAAATAAGTATTTTGATGTTTGCTGTCACCAAACCCAAAATTGATTCGTCAGATATTTATGTGGATTCACATTTTTATATTGAGATTTAAAATTGTTTGTTCACAAATGTGTGTTGATTAAAGTTGATTTGTATTTTTAAATTTATTATTTAGCAAAATCTTCATTAATACCAGAATTTTCGTTCCTAGTTTCGTCCCACTTTTTAAAAACCATTGAGTTAAACTCTAAAACAACTTTTACTTATCGTTTTGGATAAATTCATAAATAAAACTATCGTCTGTCGCTTTTTTTTTATTTTTGCAATTTGGCAACATTTAAAAAACGCTGGCTTTAATTTTTGCTTCGTTTTATTCTATTTATTATTTAAAAATGGCTCGTAGTCATGAAGAAACGAATTAATTCGAAACTTTATTACTTTTTCTCATATGAGTGATAAATCTGTTTGGAATATCGCTAAATGACTCAATTTATTTATCTGTTTACGATGCAGATGGGATAAAAAGCTTTAAAGAAAAAATCCGGATCCAAAAAAGGTAAGAAAAGACCGTTCTGCAAATTTAACTCAATGCGATTAGGGAATTCCAGTTAGCAAATTAGTCGAAAATCATGTTTAAATGGCGTAGAAAATTACTACAGAATTTACTGAAATCTTTAAAAACTTCAATTTCCCTTGAAATTATTCGAAGAGTGATAACATTAACTTGTTTATAAATGATAATATTAGATAAAATTAGATGATATTGGATAAAATTAAAATTACTAATATAGACACATAGAATAGAATAGAATTACTAATAGAGTCACAAAGAAGTAAGTGCTAATGAACCTGATATGGAAAAAACACTTTCTAGCAACTAATCCTTTAATTTTAATGTTTAATTCATTTTATGATATACTATTTTTTTAATACTAAATTTATTTTTAGAAAAAACAACTTTCCTTTAGAAAAAATTATCTTGACCTGGATATAACAAATTTGGTTTTATGCATGCAATAAAATGAACCTGTGAACTTCAATTTTTACCTTTTTAATACATAGGTTCCTATTTTTGGCTGTAATAAGTATTAATAAACGATAATTTTTTTTTTTTTTTTTTTTATAATAGATATAAAATTCGAAATTTTTCCCGTTTTAAAATATTTCAGAAAAGCAGTTTTCGAATTAAAATTCTTTTAAGTGATAATCTTTTTCAAATGGGTTTTAGTTGCTTATTGATGCTAAACAAATCATTTCTAGGTTTAGAAATATGCATTAGATGTGGTGTGAAAGAATACTCGTGTGTTGCTTGCTGAACATAACAAATTGTCAGTTACTAAGAACATTTGTTTTATTGAAAGCTCAATTTGAATGCAACTGAATTGCAATTGGAATTTCTATGTCTCTTATAATGGTTTGGTTTGTCGCTCTACGGTCATTTTGTGCACAGTTTAGGCTCATTAGACCGGGACCTACAGTTTAACGTGGATTCCGAACCACTCACAAACATCCATGGCACCACCAGGATTCGAACTTGAAGCCTGTACCAAAGGCCAGAGCGCTTACCAATTGACCTGCAGGCACGGCTCTTAAAATGGAGTTTGCTCATATAAGTGGAATGTACGTAAAATGATTTGAAATATATTTTATTGTTGTTTCTTATCCCACTTGGTAGACATCTAAACCAAGGCGACGAACCCGTATGGACGCATGGTTGTAGGGAAAGGGGGCAACTTCTGATGTGATGGAGCACCCGTAGGGAGAAGTCTGATTTGGCTCCGTGACGGTCTCTCCAGTCGTGTGAGACCGGGACCTACGGCTTAAAGTGGATTTCGCCCCCTTACAAACATCCATGGCACCGCTAGGACTCGACCCCGAAACCTGTGGCACCGAGCGCCAGAGATATAGACCCTTTGACATTCAGGCCCCGAAAATATATTTTAATTATGCTAGCAATTTGCCAAAATCACAAAAGAAAAAAAAAACAGGTTGTCGCCAAATTCTTTTGTGATCCGCTGTATTGAGCAACGCAAGTGCAACTACGTGCAAACGAGAATCGGGAGAGAAAAAGATCCGATACTAGCACCCATGTAAATGGTTGCCTTACCAACTTTATAAATGCTGCGTTCGTCAGGAATTTTGCATTTGCAAGTTTCCTCTGCTTAAAGTAACTGCAAATAGTTGTTACATTTAACCTAATGTTTCGTTTGTTCCTGGCGAAAAGAATCCTTGGCATCCAACTAATCTCTGTAATGTTAGAAGTAAGTCATAAATATGAGAGTCGGAGAGTCATAAATATGAGATACATGAAATAAGATCAAGCGAATTATTCTCCCAGAAAATTGAATCGGCTTTGGTGCTTCAGGCTCCAATCCTCATGGTGGCATGGATGTTTGTGAGTGGTTCGGAATCCACGTTAGAGACTGCTGATCATTGAATATAGATTTATTCGATGAGAGAGAAGGATATGGTAAAGGAATATCTGGGATTGACTTTCTCTAGTGAAAGCGTCCAGAGGTAAAAAAAAAAAAAAAAAAAAAAAAAAAAAAAAAATTACATTTGCGAGACCTACATCCATATTACTTGTCCAGCATAGAAAAATAATAAATAAAATAGTTATTCTCAAAAATAATTAAAAGGCTTAAAAATTAATTATACTCTACAAGATGTCAATCCACATTTAAATGTTCTCAAAAAAAAAAAATTTTTTTTTTTTTTTTTAACTCGCTTAGAGTAGAGATCGCATAATCTCCTAATTTTAGTTATAAAAGTAGGAGTTTAGTTTAGTTACTTCTTTGTAAAACATTTTCAAATTCTGTATTTTTTTCTTATCTAATCTGTTGGTTTTTTTCTTTTTAGACACGGCTGATTATTGAACAGGGATCCATTCGCTGAGATGTCGCTCTAATGTCATCTTGTGCACTCGAGGGCTAAACAGACTGGGACCTCCGGTTTAAAATGGATTCCGAACCCCTCATAAACATCCATGCCACCGCCAAGATTCTGAAACCTGTGGTACCAAAGAATAGAGCTCTAGCTACTTGGATACAAGGCTGCTAGATGTTGGAAAGATGTGGTGAAGAAACAACTGTGATTGACTTTCTCAAAAAACTAACTTCTGGTAAAAACTCCCACGACATTTTCGAGATCCAAATCCACATCGCCACGAAGCAGAGAAAAACAACAAATGAGGATTAAGATTTCTGCTCGTTTTCAGCATTACATCTAGAGTACAAAAGTTTTATTCTGCCTTTTCTGTTCAACTGATCTTTGCTGAAGAGGAACTTGTCTTAAGATTCTCAAATGAATTTGCATAAATATTTTTAATTTTTCCTTTTTATTTATGCATTACGTTCTAAATATTTTAAGAACGACTAAATTTTAAATCTAAAACAAATTAATATTTTTCTCGTTAGCTTTTTAAATTCAATCCTTCATATTACAATGAAATTTTATTACACGGACATTTATATAAAGTACCACAAAAGTAGTCTCAAATCGAGGGTTTTCTATAAACTACCAATTAATAAAAGTTTTGAATCGTTCATAGTTGGGAACAATTTTTTTTTCAAAGTTTTTGAATCAATTGCGTGCACGCATCTGGGTTTATTTATTAAATGTGTGCACAATAATACAAGAATATTTGTATATTTCAATTACTTTACATAATTTCCACTAATTTCCTGTATTTCCACTGTATTTGTGTTATAAAATATCGGATGTTGGCGAGGTTCTTTCGTGGTACCATTATAAGACACTTGCGTACGAGTTCGTTGCATGACATTAACTGTTACAGGAATATCACCGTCGATGAATTATGATTTTTCTTGGGAATATAACCATTTTGCATTCTGTGTTATCTATTCGTAAACGTCGAGCAGTGAGTGCGCTGAACGTACCTAGTTCTTCATGCTCAACTAAAGTGGGATTGCAAAGCAAGGGCTGATTGAGTCGACTTGGTGGTAAATTCTGTTGAGATAAACTTTGTTCCTCAGGGGTGGGAATAATAATTATAAGCAATAACTATTAAACTAATAAAATTCCGGGATACTCTCACTACGAACTTTCTATTGACGCAAGCCATTTATTTCAATTTTCAGAAACTACACACTATGACTTCATGAAATTAGCCATTTGTTGTCTTGCTTGTTAGCTCCGAGCACTACTGAAGCTTTCTTTAGAAAGTAAATGAATAGTCTTTTCTGAAACAATCCAAGGGTTTTCTAGGATATCCGATTTCATAATTGGAAACTATGAAATCTGAAGTCTTTTCTTGAAATGTTTTCTTAAGTTTGTAGAAAGAGAAATTTTTATGATACATGCTATGCTTTTTATATTAACGAAATATTTATTATATAAAAATAAATTACAATACAAAAAAACTACAGTGGTGCACCTGCTAATGGCAAATTGTTGTGACCATATACTAGAATTCCATAAAATGTTGTACATTCTTCTATGAGAAGAATTCAAATTTTTTGAAGACCTGGAAGAACTAGAAAAGTTGTAAAAGTGTTGTTGTTGCTTATCCCCTTGATTTAGAATCCTAAACCATGTCCAGTAGTGTTGCATCAATAGATCGTAAGCGGTCCTTCCCTCATTTAAAAGTTCTATACTAAATATTACAATTTCTGCTTTTAAATCGCCATCAAGAGCACGAGTCATTGTGCTTCTTTAAAAGTGACTTCTATAATATTTTTTCCAGAAAAGGTACATTTGGGAATCTATAAAATGCTCACCAACTCTCTGATCTTCTGTTTTGTCGAAAATCAAGTGATAACGGGTGGTAATATAAAAAAAAAAAAGCAAACTGCCAGTTCCTAATTCAAAGAGTTTTTTTAAGATGGTTTCTGCTTATGCTAGAGTCTATTTCTGAATTTACTGACTTGGTCTACTAGTACTAATCGAGGCCACGGGGTCGAGTAACAATAGTCATTTTGATTACTTATATATGGGGCAACTCGTGTCTCTAGTCAAAGCAAAATAATATAGTTTCACTCTGTACGTTCCAGATTTGAAGGGTGTCTGAATGTGAATTAGCAAATACTCTGTGAATTCACATCCACTTTATTGGAAACATGTTCGTTTACACGCAAATAAAACAAGGCAACTGATTTTGGCTTACTTCGCCTTATATACAAAACAGAAGGCGCACATGCCCACTATAAAAAATGGAATTTACATAATTCATGAGAGAAAACATGAGCATGCTCCTGCTGAAATTAATTATAACTTAATTTTAAATATTCCTTTGGAGGTTCTGATTGTGACCACTAGTATATGTTTGTCCTCGCCGGGATGCAACTCTGAGATTCTGCCTAATGGCCAAGTGGCTGGTGGAAGATAAGATTATTTTATGATGATTAGATCTCTAACTTGGAGATTCCCTTCAGGCTTCCTCCACTTCGTTCTTTGCTGGAGGGAATGTAAATACTCATTGGGCCACCTGTTCCAAAATCCCTTCCGGATGTTTTGAACAGCAAGTTGCCTTTGAGTGCGATGGGGTAGCTCCTCGTTTGTTGGTCTGGTGAAACTGAAGGTCTAGAATTGAGGATCGCTTCGATTTGGCACAGAAGTGTATTAAACTCCTCAAATGTCAATTCACTATCACCAATCGACCCTTTGATATGAAATTTAACGGACTTGATGCCAGCTTCCCATATTCCCTCGAAATGAGGTGAAGAAAGAGGAATAAAATGCCAATTAATTTCCGAGGCATTTAAGAAATAAATGTCTCGGAACTTTGGATTGTCAATCATTGTATTAATAAATTCTTGAACTTCATCAATTTTACGACGAGCCCCTATGACATTTGTGGCATTGTCGATATATGTGATGGGCAACCACGTTGCGTTATAAATCTTTTGAGTGCTGAAATAAAAGATTCAGAAGCTATATCTCCAACAAATTCCAAGAGCATCGCCTTTGTTGCCAAGCATACAGATAATGCTTTAGTAGACTTTTGCCCACGTCCTTTAGCGAGTTTTATTAAGTTTAAAGTGTTACTAATTATTATTTTTATTAATCTATTTTGTCCGGGGCAACTTGTGTCTGTTTCGAGTCAAAGCCAATAAAATAATTTCACCCTATGGATTGGTTAATTTAGTGGATTACTTAACGGTAATCGCAAAATGTTTTGAATGATTGTTGGATTTAAAAAAAAAAAATGGAAGATGGTTCGTCACATTAAAACAAAATGGTTAAATTGTTCTCAGTTCTGCAAAATAACCTTCTGTCGCACATGAAACCGCTCTGCAGAAATGATTTATGATCATCGTAGAAAAATATTGTAATTTAATGTGCTTTGGGATTAAGTTGCATGTCATCCATATGGAGAGAGCGTATTGTTTCAAAGTAGACGCAAGGTTGCAATAATTGAAAACAGGCGCAATTTATGATCTTGCTGCACTGATGAACGCCGTTATTTATTTAGCACTACCCAGGAGGGCACGTGTAGCTTGAAATATTCTACGGACACTAGTAACACTACCCCCAGAAACAAACTTACAAAATCATTTCAACTGATAAAACGTGGAATAGTATACTTGCTTCCTCACCCATCCCAATGGTCATGCCCCGTGCAGTTTTTACAGTGAATTTCCGACTCTCGACATGACACGATTTTCTCAATAAATTGCACCGCATGGGTGTAGCTACTCATGAACTACTCTACTACTCTGTCCTCTGTGCTCGTCGGGTGAAGGCATGGACTTTTTACATTTGACACCATGCACTGCACTTGATTTTATGACTTTTAATTTCTGACAACTTTGCCGAGGCTAAATTTTATTGGGCTGCCAGAGTTCTAATGGCGGATATCGCTACAGTTTGATGTAGGGAAAAAAAGGTTACATTAATTCATACTAGTTTAAAAAAATGCGTGCGATAGAAAAAATAGGTTCTCCCTTTTTTTTCTTTTTATGAAATTTCTGATTATGGAAAAAAATTAATTGTAAAGGTATATTAAGATGAAATGTAGTATTTATTGTAAAGAAAATTTTGGATTTTAAGTGCATTGAAGCTTAGATTGATTGTAGAATGTGCATTGTAGAGCTTGGATTGCAAACTTTTTTTTAAAAAGTAATTGCAAGTTTTTGAGTTCCTATGTTGCATAACTGCATCATTCTAAATGGCTGATATGCATTTTTAATTCTTAAGGATTTCGTTAATGGGTTCGTTTACCAAGTTTGTTTAAAATCTCAATTTATTCGCTATTACTTTGGCTGTGATAAATACCATAGTAAGAGCAAGTTATGAACCATTTTGTTGATAAATGGTTAGGATTTTTCAATTCAAAATTAGATTTTACCATTTTTTTTTACATAAAATATGAATATAATTATTGTACGAAAATTTATGAGTTGTATATTAATTTAAAATGGAGTACTGATATTAAAAAAAATGAAGAATTGTAAAGGCACATTAATATGAAATGTAGTAGTTTTTTCAATAAAAGTAATTGCAAGTTCTTGCGTCTCAATGTTGCACGACTGCATCATTCTATAAATGGCTGACATGCATTTTTTTTAACACTATACGGTTTATGTGTTCGTTTCTCAAATTTAATACTCAATTCATGCAGTATTACTTTGGTTGCGATAAATAACCATTGTTCTTGAAAAGTTTGAACGATCCTTTGAGAATTTCTTGATTCAAAATTTGATTTTAGCTTTTTGTGGATAGTGGGGATTGAATCCAGCTGCAGTTGCGGCCTTTGTATGAGCAACAACCCTCTTTGCCCTCTGCTTCTGGTAGATGAGGGGTACGTCTAGTTTTCGGATGTGTCAATCAGCTGGTGGTTACTAGCTCTAGTATCTGGAGCTTATCTGGATTCAAGTGATGGATTGCTTCTGGGCATCAAGCGAAGGTCGTTCGAGGAAGTGACTTTGACCATATAGGTCCTGATCAGCATTAAGGCAGGAATTTACATTCCCTTGTTGGGCTCCATGGTGGGCTGTGATATCTGGGATCCGAACGTTACTTCCTATATTTATGAATTCTCTAAATTATAAATCTTCATACCCTGGCTAGGTCTTGAACTTGCCAAAATTAACCACTATTTCAGACAATAATTTAAATATAATACATTTAATGATATAATAAATAAAAGTTAACAGTAAAAGATGAATCTGCAAATTTTACAAAAGTAAATTAAAAAATTTTTTAAAAAGAAAAACAGCTTCTGCAGTACAATACAAATTTTTTTATATAAATAGTTTTCAGTCTACTTGAAGGAGCGCAGGAGCATTAACAGCAGCCTTCTCAGGAGCCTGAAATATATGAATTCAAATAGCATGAATGATATCAACGTCAACTTTAAGTAACTGTTTCATACAATGCTCAGTTTTTGTTAGGGTGAAAAACTTTTCATAAAGCTGTCCAGGCACAAATGAATTAAAATAACTCTTAAGAATGAATAACGGAGTCAAGAAATAAACTATTTATTAATAATACATAGTTATGTTAAAAAGGCGACAAACAGGATGGTTAGGGTTGGCATCCAAAAGACAGTCTTTTGCAAAGAGCAAAACGGTACGAAAACGTACAGTGTGGACATCGTTTTAAAAGCGAAAAGGTGGATTCAATTATTTGTTACTGGCACTAGTCAGACACATTAAATATTCCATTTATAACTATTGCATGTTGCTAATGAGATGCTTTTTAAAACCTTGTATCTCGAATAATTTTATACAGGGGTAGATTTGGATTCATTTATTTTAGGCCAGTGCATTTTTTTTTTTTTTGTAGGTCGACAACAATTACAACCAGACACAGATCCTGAAAAATAATACAAACTCTATTCATAATACCTACCTAAATCCTATATCTGACTCATTCTGATAACATAACAGCAAGTTAGGCTCTTCTAAATAGGTTTTTTTGGAAGAACGAATACTAATTCTGAATTATTTAACAAAAGAATTTGATATTAACGCAATAAAGTTTTTCTTAATATAAGAATTGCAACCTATGGCTGCTCGAATTACATGAAAGCAATTTCTTAGAATAAAAAAAAGAAATTCCGTATCCTACAGTGGGCATTAAAATTGCTTTATTTCTAAAGGATATTTTTTAAGTTTTATAAGTAGCGTTTAAACTATGCAATACCACAATTACTGCCCCCTTTTAATAAAGCATGAAAGCTGCAAAACAGCTTTTATTATTGGATCCTGCTTGAACATTTCCTTATTAAAGTATCCCGTCCTCCCGATCATACATCGTCACTGTATTTTACTTGCTTTTTAATTGATAATATTTTACAGCATTGATTTTATTCAGATTTTTATCAAAATGTAAGTCTACCATCCCCATGTTTTTACTTGATATTGTTTTTTACCTGTTCTCGCAATTCCATTTTTCGACTTTTAACCATTCCATTTTATCAGAATTTTAAAAGCACTATTGTTTGGCGCAGCAGGGCCAAATCTGCTTCTTGTGCCATAAAACCCCAACCAACCAATCCCAATCATACAGGACGGACTTTATAACGTACTTGGTGACCATCTTGCGTCCGTCAACGCTTTGTGACTCTCAGAAATGTTCCTCTATTTGTTCACTGTTGTTTAAGGGAATTTTTGTGGAGAGGACTGCGGCCTGGTGTTCTTGGTGCACTTATCGAATAGTCCCCTGTTTAGTGTCAGATTCCTCTGAAATGGAAGAAACAAATTTATTTGATGTAATCCAGTGGTTATAAAATTTATATTGCATATATGCTTATCTTTTGATTTTAATTGCTTTGAATTTCAAAACATCTTCGGTCCCGACTTTTTTTTATACAACATTGTATTCAATTAGGGGGTTTGGTAGTAAGTGGCAGTTCAAGAGCGGACATTTCTTGAAAGAATAAAGAATAATTCTTGAATAAATTTCTGGAATATTACATGAATGTGTACATACTGTTTTTGAACTCTCTCCATTTGGGAAAGAAAATACATTAGGCAAGAACTGAGAACAGAACATTGAGTAATTAAATGTTGAACTCCGACTTGTTAGATGTAGGTCTCCCTGGCGCTCTTGAAGGACAGGTTTCGCATGCTCTATAAAGAAATCCAATATTTTTTTTATAGCAAACTCATACATACAGAGTTCATCAATCTATGAAACTAGGTTCGAGTTAATGTCACAATTAATGTGTGCTTTAATATTCTTACGATACAGCAAAAATTTCAATGGGGAAAGGATTAATTTTTATTAAACACTTCTAAGGAAGATAATCCAATATAAAATACTTAGAAACAGACTATTTTTATTAAATTAGTATGCGATTGTGTAATATATCTATATTTTATATGAAATTCTCTAAGCAGCTGTAAATATAGACAGCTGAGGAAATTAATTTTATATGTTACGTAAGTAAATAGTTGAAGAAAAAACACGTAATTTGATTAGCGATTCTTTTTAACGGTTGTGATTGAATAATGCTGAAAGGCAAAAAAATTAAATATGAGAATTATAGACGTTTGAAATTTAAAAAATAATAGAGATTTTACAAAAAATAGACTATTCTTATACAATCTTTTGATTTTCACCAAATTCTGAATTTGATTTCTTGAATCAAATTTGGAAAACCAAATTTTTAATATAAAACAGAAAAACTTCAGATTTAGTGAAAAGATAAATGAAAACAAAACTAACAAGTTCAAACTATATAGAACAATATTTCCAAAAAGTCAAAATACAGACTTTTTAATTTTCACAAGCAATTTTTTTTCATTAAAAAAATTGGGCCATTTTTTTTTTTTTTAAATGGCGCAGATCATAACAGATTAAGTGTTAAAGGGAAATATTTGCTTTTGAAACTTTATTGAATTTAATTCCTTCTCTATGAAACTGAGATAAATTTATAAATGCGGCGTCGTAGTCTGTTTAGCCCTCTGTGCACAAGATGACCGCAGAGCGACAAACGCAGAACTCACAACAGAAGCTCTGCCCCCTTTCCCTCCATCCACGAGTAGTTCACTCATGGGATGCCCGTCCCGCACTGCAGGACATTGAGGATTAGACACAAACGGCCAAAATTAAGTTTAAAAGAGACTGCTTTATCGAACTTTATTTTTATGAAAACGTAAATTAGTAAGATTTTCTGAAGATTCCTTTCTAAGCTAATCCAATATCTATTCGAAGAAAAATAAATAATTGTATTGTTAAAACAACTAACTCTTTGGCACGACAGCATATAGTGGGTCAAAGCCTTCTTCCTACTGGCAGATTTCGAGGCAGGAGTTATTTTCTTTTTAACGGGTCATATTAGACCGGGATCTGTGGCATGGACGTACGTGGAAGTGGATTCCGAACAAATGCAGGCATCCATGACACCGCGAGGATACGTACCTGAAACCTGTGGCACCGAGCTCCCAGAAATCTAGTCACTCGGCCATCCTCCCCATTGAAAAAATATCATGTATTAATATGTTTTTATTAAATTAATAATTTATAAAAACACTTGGATAAGTGTTGGGACACATATATTTCACTTGGATAAGTCAATTATTATTTTACCATTCCAAGCCAAAAAAAAAAAAAAAAAAAAAAAAAAAAATATTTACTTATATAATTTAATTATGAAGCAATGAAATATTAAAAAGACACATATTTATTTGTACTCGAAGGGACAATAGGTGCAAATCTGATTACAAATAATACTATGTATTTTGTGAAAAAATATATTCTCATTCAAGAAAGTGTTGCAATTCTTTTAAAAATTTAACTTTCCAACAGTTGAAATTTAATAAATTGACTGAAATAAAATCATAAACTGAAGTTCCATGTTCCTTTGATATAATTTTACGGGTTTATTTTTCAAAAATTAATTTTATAAAAATTTTTAGTAAGAAATATCAGTAATTTTCGATGCATCTTTTAAAAAACATTAACAATTTCCTCTTCAGCGTAATGCTCCGAATTAAAAGAACCAGTTTTACATTGAAATCTTTTTTTCAACGCAAGCACTCTTAACTTGTATGAGTTGTAAATCATCCAAAATGTATTAATTTGTCATTCTAAATTGTTTCTGTCATTTCATAAATCATAATTAGAGGTAAATTTTTTTTTATCAAGAGAATGGACTTTTTTGAAAATGCTTTTTATAGTAATTATTTTCTTTTCTAATTTTGCTATATCAAATAAAATTTTTATTCAATCTACTCTTTTTTTTTTTAATTTAGTGAATTTTTAAAATTACATTTCTCTGATTAATGCATTGAATACGTGACTTTTACAGACTGAGATAGCGGTAAGAATCTATAAGTTGTGATAAGATAGAAAAAAAATAAGGAAATCTATAGGAATTTTAAGATACTCTTTATCGTCAGAGTCACGTGGTCCAATCAGTAATCAGTAAAAAAAAAAAATTCTAGTACAAATTGGGATTTTTTTGGAGTAGGATATATTAGTTTTACTTTTTTTGAGAAGAACGACGTTTAAAAAGTTTTAAACGTCATGTTAAAACTAATATGTCCTACCCTCCCAGTTTCAATCTTTTTGTTACTTTTGTGTAGTTACCACAAGATGTTCAACAGATGTAAATTTGAAGATTGGTGCTCATGAGCATTCAGAAATAAGAGCTTTTGAGCATGATCAAAATTGCTCTACAGATTAATGAGGAGGGAATCAATCATTCATTTGATTCAATTTCTACTATTAGTTCACACTCTCCCTATATATATATCTTGTTCATATTTTCAATCATTAATAATAAAATACTTTTGATTCATCCACTCAAGTCCATATATATTTTTTTTAAACTTGTAGTGGATGACACTGGATGTGAATACAGTTTGTTTCAAATATTAATTCAGTAATTAAATTTAATTAATTAACTTTAGTTTTATATGGGAGGAAAAAAATCTCTTCTATAAGATATTGAGCAGGATATAAATTTAGGAATAAATACCGTCAGTGGCGAAGCGTGTAGATTGCTGAAAAAAATGTCTTTTTCAGATTCTTTTTTTCATTCTGGACTCTAGTCTGAGTCCAGGAGGGAACAAAATGCAACATGTTAATAAATTAATGTGAGAGAGAGAATTTTTTCTAACTTAAAAAAATGAATGGAAATTATTTATAAAGGACTTTCTGCAATAGAGTGAAAAAAAAAAGTAGGAATTGACTTTAAATTTTTTTTCAAATTACTTGTTTTAAATTCAGTGAACTTTTAAAATTATATTTCTCTGATTAATGCATTGAATACAGGGCTTTTACTAATAATAATCTGTAAATTGTGATAAGATAAAGAAACCTGCAGGTATTTTAAGATACTCTTTATCGCCAGTGTCATGTGGTACAATCAGTAATCAGTGAAAAAAATTCTAGTATAAATTGGGTATTTTTGGGGGGTAGGATATATTAGTTTTACTTTTTTTGAGGACATAAGACTGACGTTTAAAAAGATTTAAACGGCATTCTTATGTCCTCAAAAAAAGTAAAACTAATTTCACCCCCCCCTCCAAAAAAAAAAAATGTTTACTAATATGTTCCCCAGTTGCAAACTTTTTGGCTTTTGTGTAGTTACCACAAGATGCTCAACGGAAGTAAATTCTAAGATTGGTGCTCATGAGCAAGCAGAAATTAAGGAGTTTTTGAGCATAATCAAAAATGTTCTACTGATTTATGACGAAGTAATCAATCATTCATTGGATTTTTTTCAAAAAATTTATACATTTTACAAACTTTGATGAATCTTTAAAAAACTTCAGCCAAATGCCTGGAAGACTTTCTGTACATCCTTGAATTGACAAGAATGGGGATTTTGAAGCTGAAAAAAGTATGTTTCTTTTTCAATTCCTTCTATTAGCTCACACTCTTCCTATCTATATCTTGTTCAAATTTTCAGTCGTTCATGAAATACTTTCTATTCATCCACTCCAGTTCAAATACATTTTTTTTAACTTGTAGTGGATACAGTTTTTTCAAATATTAATTCATTCAATTTAATTCATTAATTTTAGTTTTTTTTAGATTTAAGTTTCATATATCTACCCATAGATGGCGCCAGATAAACTTAAAAAAAATGAATGAAAATTATTTATAAAGGACTTTTCTGCAATAGAGTGAAAAAAAAGTAGGAATTGACTTTAAAATTTTTTTTTTTTTTATATATATTACTTGTTTGTCTTTAATTTTTTCAAAAAAACAATCTTATAAATATTTGACGAAATGTTAAATTACTGTCAATTCTTAGCGAATAAACTTTTATGTAATTTCTCTTTATATCTTGCACAGCATTCAGATTCTATAGCATTTAGATTCAACATTCAGACACTCGATTGCTAATGAGTGTTTTCAAGGAACATTAATTTTGGATGAAACGAAATTAAATTTTAAATAACTAAAGTATCAGAAAACAATGTAACTTTCAAGTATTAATGTGTTTGTTCGTATCACGGATAGAATAATTTATGGATTATTTATATTATAAAATGAAAATTTTTTGTGAAGGTTGCTTTCAGTTTTAGATTCGTTATTTTATACGAACTCTTATCTTTTTATAATTAAGTTTAAAGCTCTTGAAAATTTTAAATGCATATATTCATGTAATAAACTTTATTCAATTAATAAACTTTTAGAACTGTAACGTCTCTGCCTATAATAGGCCTATTATATGCTTGTAAATAAAAATTAAATTGTTCCCATGAACTTTCTTGAGGCCGTTATAGGTCTAATATAGGCCGAGACGTTATGGTCCTAAACATTTTTTGAACTTAAAATAAATTGAAACGTATTAAAAAAGATAACAAACGATAGTTAACTAAAGAGAAAAATGTTTTCACAAATTTCATCGCTATAAAAAAAAACATTTATACAGTTTACTTAGGTAAATTGTAATTAGTATTATCACTTACATTATTTATCTCCTGGTGTTAAAAAAGTAATTACATTTGCATTTCTGCATTATAAGCTTGAATTTATGAATTATTTGTACATAATTTTATCGTTTAATTATTATAAAATTATTCTTCTTTTCAATAACAATCAAATTAAATACTCAAAAACTAGAAAATGAAAATTTATCCAGAATTTTTCAGTTAATTTCACAGATCGTAATAAAAAGTAATTTACAATTTACAAAATAATAATCATGATAATTTAATAATTTATAAAAGAAATCATGCATATTTCATCCAAAAATATTTCTTACTGTATTATTCATTCTACCCAACCATCTTGAAAAGTTTTTAAAAAATCTTTAAAAATTAAAGAAATGTTTTAAAATTATGGATAACTATAGAATAATTAAATGACAAAAGTAGGAAACAGGTTATTTGAACAGACAAAAAAAAATTTACACACTCAGACATTAAAAAATGAAAATTTATTTAGAATTTGTCAATTAATTACAAAAATCATAAAAAAAATTGTAATTCATAAAGTAATAAGGATAATAATTTAATTATTTATAACAATGATACATATTACATCCAAAAAATATTTTTAACTGTATTGTCACATGATTATTGATGGACGATAGATACAAAGGCTTTCAAAAAAGTTGACGCAACTGCTAAGTATACATTATTATTAGCACTTTTATATTACACGCAGCATTTCATGTGTTTCCTTATATAGTTTTTCTTATAAGAAAACTTGGTTAAATCTGGCTTTTGACTATAATACAAGATACACTAAACAATTTAATGGCCTTTAAACATATTTTTAAATAAATCGATTACTAAAGGTAAAATATAATATCACTAAAATTCTAGGAACAACGACATAGCACATGAAAATACACCTAACACAATAATTAACACAAACACAATAATTTACTTAATTAAACACAATAATTTACTTAATATAAGAAAAACGGTAATTTTATAAAAATGAAAAAAAAAAAATTATCTTTTTATTTCGTTTTCTCATTTAATGAAAGCTTTGAATGTTGAATTTTATCAACATTGAATGATAGCTTGACTCAAGTAACTTTCAATAGATTGACTCTAATTTTCAATAGGTTGATAACAGGTAGATTGGTCAGCTAAATTTCAATAGGTTGATAACAGGTAGATTGGTCAGCTAAATTTCAATATGTTGATAGCGGGTAGATTGGTCAGCTAAATTTCAATATGTTGATAGCAAGTAGATTAGTCAGCTAAATTTCAATAGGTTAATTCAAATTTATTTGAATAAATTTATACATTTTCTTTTTCAAATATGCAGCAAGAGTAAAATGTCAGCTATAAATATTATTCAGTAAATAAACATTCTAAATATGTGCTTCAAAGTAAATAAACACTTAGAACAATATATAGATGAATTTAAATAATTTAAATTTCATTGTTGTAATCATTTCAATTGAAATTTCTATTTTTTTATGGGTTAAATAACTTAATTTTTTTAACAGCAGATCATCATGAGAAACCAATAAATGACTAAGAAGCACAGCAGAAGAAAGCCAACTTTAATGGTAGTAATAATCATGTAGCGTCTGCAAATGAACAAAAATTACAAAAAATTTTATAATACATATAAAAATACTTTTAAACAATATTTTATCATTTTTAAACAATATTAATCATTGTTCATTCTTTTATAACTTTTTTTTGGAGTACATACAGGGTGATTATAATCCCACTTTCAAAATGCTGTCAAAAAAGAACCACTTGTCACAATGAGTTCAGATAGGGGAAGAAGGGGGAGACAGTACGCCATCAAAAAAAGTTCCACTGATTTTTGCCATCCCATTTGGTATGACCTTGCCGTGGAGGATGGCCTTTCCACTAACAGTGCCACAACTGTTGAACGACTTGGAAGTCATTTTTTCCGTCCAAAAAACCGAAACAATCCAGCACATTGAACAATACAGCTGATTTGACATGCAGCTCATGCCAAATATGTTGTCATTTCGATTCACAATATCTCTGGCAACCGAAATCTCTTTTTTAGGCCGCTTACAGGGCCATCTATTAATAGACTTTTGAACTTTTTTTGATGCCGTACTCCCCCCCCTCTTCAAGTATCTTCTTCAGTTCAAATGTGAATTCATTATGACGATTGGTTCTTTTTTGACAGCATTTTGAAAGTGGGGCTTTAACTATATTCACCCTGCATGTATGCAGCAAGTCCGGAAGCTGCCACAAGTGACAGTGCATTAATCTATGTCCTTATCTTCAGCCGCAGTTTGGTGCCAAAATGCGAAATTTGCTGTTTTTTGTAGCAGAAAGGGAGGAATTTTGCACAGTTAGGCGCAATTGGCGCAGATTTTCAACCCTCCGGACTTTAGATTTACAATAAGTTATGGGTGTACAATAAGTTTTTGTAAAAACAATACTTTTTCTTGTATTTCTTTTTCCGATTGTCTTTCCTTTAGAATATAATCATTCTATTAGTTAAGTGTCTGTTTGATAGTTATGTGTAGACATGGTTGAGAATCAATGGGACATGTTTCATATATTATTTTAGTGATGTGCGTTTATGTCAAGTCAAAAATAAAAAAAATTGTCCACTTTTGATGCATTGTAAAAAAAATTCTATCAGTTTAAAAGGTTAATTGTTATATTAGATCAGATTAAACATTATACATATATAGTTTTTAATATTTTAAAATTAAGCAAATTACTTTTATATTTTAGAGGCCTGATGGCCGAGTGGCAAGCGCTCTGTACTATAGGTTTCGGTCTCGAGTGACGGCGGTGCCATAGATGTTTGTCGGGATTCGGAATCTACTTTAAACCGTAGGTTCCGGTCCTAATAGGATCATAGAGCGTTGTGGGGGTAGTGTTACTCGCGTCCATAGTCTATCTCAAGCTACACGTACCCCCTGGGTAGTGCTAAATGAATAACAGCAGTGCAGCGCTTGCTCATGGCATAAGGAGTAACTATCTGTACTGCCAGCTGCATTAGAACAGCAACTTTTATATCTTTATTCTAGTTTACAAAATTCATGATAGATGCCGCCACAATATTAATTTATATTATTGTGCATGCTTTTGTATTTCTATTTTGCATGTTTGCCATCGTTCTAGGAACTAATTTAACAATAATACCAAATCAGGAAAGTGAGACAAGTCATTAAATTTATAAATAAATAATTGTTAATGTATTATGCCAATGCAGTAAATGCAGTTCTGATGCTGTAACGTATGTATTACTGTGAGCAAAAAGTAAGATGAGTTTTTAATTTAAATTTCCCGGGCATATAGTATTTCAATTTTCTTTTCTTTTTTAGGTTGTTCACTCTCCTTGACAACTGTGGGAAATTTAATGTCACAATATTCATTAGTGCTTAAGTTACGCTTGGTTTTGTGAGATGATAAAACTAATTTCCGCAATTTTTGAAATGTCTCTTCAATCGACTCAAAACGGTGCCCCGGAGTGGTCTTTTGAGTTTAGGGACTAGCCATAAATAGCACGATGATAAATCAGGGGAATATGGTGGTTATGGAATGATATGGGTTCATTTTTGCCGAAAAAGTCAAGAACAATCAATGCAGTGTGAGCTGGCGCATTCAGTGTTTTCTGTACCAATCAAAATTTGACGCGTTTGAGGCCCAAAATGGAATGGACCGATACTTTTTAAATTCCAACATGATCAGCAAGATCTCTAATTGTAAATCGACGGTTTGGAAGCACCAAATCTTTACTTTTATGGACGTGAGCTATGTCGGTTGAGGTGGAGGGTCGACCAGAGGGCTCTTCGTCTTCAACGCGTTCCCTGCCTTCTTTGAACACTCTAAAGCTAAACGCTTTATACCACTTCTAAACATTTCTTTCCGATATAGGAATGCTCGCCAAATGCCTTCAGTAACATTCTATACGTTTCCGCAAACAAAATGGAATACAAGTTCTTTGCTCAAGGAATTCAGACATATAAAAAATCGTCGGAATCAGTTTTAGCGTCTCACAAAGCAAAGCGTAACTCAAACACTAATGAATATTTTGACACCAAATTTCACACAGATGTCAAGGACAGTGACCAGAAACCTAAACAAGAAAAAAAAAAAAGAAATTCCATAAGCCCCGGGAGTTTTAAATTGAAAATGGGTCTTACTTTTTGAACACAGTAGTAAACATATGTCGTATAACAACGTAAACATGTGTATGTACATATGTAAACATAATATATGTCGTACAAAAGACGATTTAGATCAACACTACTTACTGATTGATCACATTCTGGCGTTCTTTAAAAGATTTCTGATCTGTGTCCCACTGATAAAATGATGCCACTTTTGGAATTGCTTGTGCATACTCTTCAAATGTGACCTCGCTCCAGTTCAAAACCAAAAGCTGTAAGAACAGTACATAATTTATAATTATGCACGATTTTTAATTGTAAATACCCTTTTAATTAAAAAAAAAAGATAAAATATAATACGTTTCCGCTATAATATCAAGAGACAATTGTTATACTTCCCGTTAGTTTGAAGATAAATAATGAAATAAGGGGAAAAATGCTTGCTGAGTTGCTATTATTATAAAACAATTAAAACATTTACGTATGTTGCAGTAAAGAATTGGTACAATAAAGGATAAATTCAAATGTAGAAAAATACAATACTCAGCATATATTATACTTCAATTTTGTAGTTAGATTTTGTTACGCTGTTTTTTTATCGAAATGCTAATTTAGTAATCATCATTTTAGTTGTATATCATTTATAATTGAATAAATCATTGAATGTTACTTTCGATAATATTAACTTATATTTTAAATATTTCTCTTTGCGATCTAATTGGAAAAAACTGCAGTACACTACAGTAACAGATTTCAATTCATGATACCATAAAGATGTTTATAATACTATAACAACAAACTTAATAACAAATTGTGTCAGTAGAGGACGCAACGACATGGACAAATAGTTTGATACAATAATTTTATCACTAAAGGCTCGTTCCCACCGAGGCGAGAGGCGTCGAAGATTCACGCGGCAGGAGAGAAAAATTTTTCGACCCCTTCACAGCGAAACGTCAAAAATAGCATTACGCCCAGTGAAGTTCCTCTTCGAGTTGAAAGTGGGTCGATTCGAAGCGGCGGATTTCAAACCGGTTTCAGGCGAACTTGGTGAGGCTAGTGATTGGCGACCACACACCGAGGCGTGAAGAGTTGTTCACGCCTCGGTGGGCACGAGTCTTATGAGTATAACGCGCCATACTAAATCGATTAGTATGTTCAAAACCATTTAATGAAAAAAAGTCGTGAACTCTGAAAATCTGTGATGGACCATGAGCCGAGAAATGTCTAAACCAATGACAAATGAACGAAGCTCCCCCCCGCCGCCATCTTGATAGATTTTTCTAAAATGAGGTTTTGGAGAAGAAAAGAGAGTTCTACGACGAGTCAACCAGAAGTGTTGTTTTTCTTTTTTCTCCGAAGTGACTGAATAGGCCGGATTTTCCGCCTGTTTTCTTTTTTAAAGTGGACTCCTTGTGGTTTCTTGTATCATGCCCCGTGTGATAGTTCAGGTCTGCCACAGACCAGACAATCAGATTCGCCATAGACCTCCGGACACAATACACTTATGCCAACTTTTTTTTCCAATCCTCAATGCATGCGAAAAAGTCATCGGCAGAGATGGCCTTCAAAGCGAGCGCCGATTTACGTTGAATCTCTTCAATCGACTCAAAACGGTGTCCCCGGAGTGGTCTTTTGAGTTTAGGGAATAGCCATAAGCAGCACGATGCTGAATCAGGTGAATACGGTGGTTTATAGGTTGGTGATATATGTTTCATTTTTGGCGGAAAAGTCACGAAGAATCAATGCAGTGTGAGCTAGCGCATTATCGTGATGCAAAAACCGAGAGTTGTCTTTACATAAATGTGGCCTTTTTGCGAATAGCTTCACGCAAACGACACATAACACTCAAATAATATTCCTTGTTGACAGTTTGGCCGGCGGAAGGTGGCTTTTTTAAAAATGTTGAGGAAAATAAAAGTAAAATATTTGTCATAAGTATAAAGAGATAAAAGCGAAACAATATAGAAGTGGTTAAAATACTAAAGTCAATCACAAGATCGAAGTGAAAAATGAAGTAAAATCATGAATATATCAATAAAACAATTGTCATCTGAGCAGGATAAAATGGATAAAAAAAGTAGTAAGAAGCACATTCAAAGGTTAAAAATTTCACATAAAAGCAAATTCAGATAAAATCCGTCAATCCACGACCAAGTCAACTATATCGTTTCACACAGTCATGAGAACTGCCTGTAGAGTGAGAGACGGTGTCCGACTCTGAAACGGTTTTTCTTTCAGGTGGCTTGTTAAACCTTTTTTTATATGAAGCAAAAAATCTTTAGTTTTAGAATGCAATTTTTTTAGGTATTTTGTGATGATTTGATTTTTTTAGGTACTTTGGTATTGCCTGATGACAGAATCTTTCTGTTGTTTGAATTTTTATCTGTTTTGGACATTGAGGGCAAATGTACTTTTGAGACAGGTTTAGTTTTTGACCTAGCTGGGGTCTGCTGAGGAACAAAGTCAGAAATAGATGGAGAACATATCAAATTTACAGATGAAGCAGAGTCATTTGTTGGTGGTTTTGGAGAGGAAACGGGCTTTAGAAGTTTAAGTGGTGGGCAAACAATGCTCGTTATGGTAGAGTCGGTCATGATGGCAACGGAACAAGTCGGTTTAGCTATTGAAGGTGTAATGGGAATTTGTTTCTTGGTAATATCCTCATAAGAGATAATAGATGGGGAGACTATTTTGCGTGCTTCATAATAAGATATGTTACGAATAATTTTTATTTCCTGAATTTTCTTCTCCATCTGCCACTGAGAACTAGATTTTGATTCAGCGGGATGTGATTGATGACAATTAACACAATTCGGTTCAGATTGACAATTTGTATATCAGTGACCAGGAGAAGAACAGTTTGAATAGGTCATTTTTCCATGATAAGAATCTTTTGAGTGTCCATAGCGTTGGCAATTAAAACATCTGAATGGGTTGGGAATATACGGTCGAACAGGGCAGACCAAGTACCCTGCTTTCACTGTTTTGGGTAAAATACATCCGAACACATTGGAACGAAAGTATGACATGTTTTGTTATGATGGTATCTGATCCCTTTTTTATTGGGATTCTGCAAATAAATGCAAGACCTTGTGCGAATAATCCATCCAGTATTTCTTCTGTAGCGCAGTGTAAAAGCTCTGGTTCGGAAATGTCACCTTGACAATAGTTTAGGGTTTTGTGAGCAAAAACTTTTAAAGAGAAAATCAAGAAAATGTTTTGCATTTAACATCGATTTGGATTATTAAGTGTTAAGTGTTTCAGCAAGGAGATCATCAGATTTAAGTCAATTGACGGTTTTAAAGTCACCTACAAATTTTCCTGTCACGTGAATTTTGAAGGGCGATAAGGTTTTTAAGTCATTGTCAGGAGTAGAAAGTACGAAAAAGCGGCAAAAACTTGCTATCCAGTTACATCTAGGAGATCCCGACTGGGGATCATAAGGACCAATAAGTGAAGACGAAGTCAAGGCAGGTGAATCAAGGCCTTCACCGGGGCTCGAATTTTTAGAGAGAGAAGCCATTAAAGGGAAAAAAATAATGTTCGGGTCCCAGATCACACCGCCCACCATGGAGCCCACAAGTGAAAACAGATTCTTGCCTTAGTGCTGATCAGGACCTATATGGTCAGACTCACTTCCTGGAACGACCTCCAACCTTAGCGAGAGGCCCAATAAGTGACTCATCGCTTGAATCCAGGGCAAATTCCAGGGACTGGTAATTGCGAGCCGATTGACACATCCGGAAACTGAGGTGTGCCGCCAGTCTATCAAAAGCGAAGGCCAAAGGGATGTGTTGCCCAAACCAGAGTCGCAATACTAGTTGGTCTCAATCCGCAAGATCGTCTTTTCCCGTGTCGTCACGGTTCGCAACGCACGACAAACACGTGGGTCAGGAAACTGACATTGTTAGTGAAGAGCCACTTATATAGAAAAAAACACATGAAGGGGAATAAGCATTATCAGTCAAACAACTGAAAAACAAAAGGAACTTCAAGTAATCACTTAATTTACGCAAATAAATGATAAAATATAAAGTACTAAACGTGAAGTCAAATGCAAAATATATGGCAAGTGTATGAAGGTAATGAAACATAAGGAAACGATATAATAGTGAGGTCTGGGATCTAGACGATAGAAGGGAAGAAAAAATACTTTATACTTTATATTTGAAATTTGTTTGTTGCAACATTTTATCTTGTTTTCATCAGTGTATTTTATTTTATTTTTAATTGTCAATGTTTAACAGCAACAATTTTGATGGGTGTTATAGGAAAATTTGAATTCATTATTTATCTGATTTTACTTCGCACTGTATTTTACCTGTTCTAGCAACTGACTTTTCAGCTTTTTACCATTTCATTTTACCAGAATTTAAAACGTACTGTTGTTTGGCGCAGTATGGCCAAATCTGGCCCTTGCGCCATGAAACCCCAAACAACCAACCAATCCAAAGATAATTAAAATGTTATAACGTTCATAATAGTTAGCTAATTTTGCAATCAACGTTACGGAAATAGCGAGTTTATATTTTCCTCTCACTTGCGATCAGAAAGAGGAATTTAAACTTTCTTCATCATTAAGTAGTAGTTAAGTATACATAAAAATAAGTTTCTATAAAATGACTCACTTCACTGTCGTCCGGGTGGAGCATTTTGTCGATGTTTTCCAAATTATCTCTTTCGAAGTTAAACTCGTTTGACGTGAAATAGTGCAGGCAGCTCATCATTGTGTCAAAAAAGCGATACATGTAGGCTAATCTGAAAAAAAAAAAAAAGCAACATTTTTCAAATCAATGAGCTATTACTGCATCACTGTGCCAAGAGCCCCTTTACGGTCTGGGAATGATGCAGGTGAAATTGTGCTGACTCACAATGACAGTGGAAAAGATACAATAATACAAATACTTCAATATCACTATCATAATACATCACAATGCCTCAAATTATTATGATTCTTTAAAGTTTGAAAAGGATGTGAGTGAATTTGGGCTCAGGCACTAAAACAATATCATCACTCATTACAACTACAAAATCACTGCTATACCACATCACTGTGTCTTGACCTTATATACCCTTTTTCAGTTTGGGAATGATGTAGGGGGAGTTGTGCTTATGCACAATGACACTGGCAAGTATACAGTATCACTACTATTTGCCAGTGGTAACGGGCGCAGCAACTAGAAGGCAGGAGGGCCGAAGTTCGAATCAGTTGCCTGCATTGTTGTGATCAGTGCTTTCAGAAACGAGGAGCCTCGATGGAGATTGGAGTTATAATGTCTCGGATCGATCGTCAGGCTGTGTTATGGGAGTTTTCCGAGTTCCTTTGATTCGGATGCATTATGCTCTAGCCCACTCCGATTTATCACTCAGTATAGATATAGGATGAAATTTTATTGCTTTAGTAAATTTTAAACATCTATAGCAGTCGCTAATAAAATTACTTTTCGAAAGTTGCTTTCGAAATGGATGACGCGTTTGCTTACACAGGAACGAAAACAACGACGCGTCGACGAATTCAGATCGCTGTTTTGAGTTGTTCAAGAGAGATAAAAAGGATTTCATGCATTGGTATGTGACACGGATCCACTACTACACACCCGAATCAAAATGATCGTCAACTGAGTGAACAACAGCCGGTAAAAGCCGTTCAAAGGACCAAAAACCCAAAAATCGGCACCCAAAAGTTATGGCATCCGTATTTTGGGATACGCATGATATCTTGTTCCCACACTATCTTGAGAAAGATAAAACTACCTATAACGTATAATATACGTCAATATTTGAAAGATTGAGTGTAGAAATTAAGAAAAAAAAAGTGTTTTTTCACCAAGACAATACCCCGTGTCACAAGTCTATGAAAACGATGGTTAAATTGAATGAATTACGTTTCGAATTGCTTCCCCAACCACCGTACTTCCCAGATATGGCCCCCAGCGACTATTGGCGTTTCGCAGATATCAAAAAGATGCCCCAGGGAAAGAAATTTGCCTCAAATGATGAAATGATTGCCGAAACTGATGCCTGCATTGAGAACAACGACAAATCATTCTACAAAAAAAAAAAAAAAAAAAGACAACGAAAAATTAGAAGAAAGTTGGAATGAATGTATCACTCTTGAAGGAGAGTATGTTGACGAATAAAGTCGAATTTCTAAAAAAAAAAATTTGCTTTTCTTAGCTAGATCGGAGATTTATTGAGTGATACGTTATAAGAGCCTTTCGTGAATCATGAAAGAACTATTGTACGGTTGCTTTTCAGTTCAGAATGACGTTCAATATTCTCACCTTGGTTTTTTACCCATGACCTTCAACATGAAGTCTAGGACGTAGTCTTTCATGAATCATGAAAGAATTATTGTACGATTGCTTTTCAGTTCAGAATGACGTCAAATATTCTCACCTTGGTTTTTTACCCATGACCTTCAACATGAAGTCTATGACGTAGTCTTTCATGAATCATGAAAGAATTATTGTACGATTGCTTTTCAGAGCAGAATGACGTCAAATATTCTCACCTTGGTTTTTTACCCATGACCTTCAACATGAAGTCTATGACGTAGGCCGGAATGTAGTGCTCGTACAGAGAAAGGACCTGGTAGTAGTAGTCATTGGAGACGCAGGCGGGTACAGCGAACTTGGAAAATGCTTTTGGCATCGGATGCGTCGCCCCCAAATTGCAGAGGTCGTGGACTAACTTTGGCATCTTGACGTCGAGGTGGTCGTTTGTCCTGGAGGCGCAGTTCATGACCAGAGGCGACGGCATTCTGAGGAAAAGGCAAAGTGATAGTGAAATGAATTCAATTTTAAATAGGCCGAGCATATCATTTAACATTTTCAAGGAAAACATTGGAAAAAAATAAAAACCAAAAGTTATAAAGCAGGGCGAGGCACACATTTCGCCAACACCAGATTTTCCTTTTCGGCAACGATGAAATAAATCGGCAATATAAAAGATTTCGAAAATAAAACAATTGATTTACATGATAAAGAATAACTATTTTCATTAATTTTTTTTTATAAGCTTAAGTTATATAAAGTGAAGAAATAGAGGCGTCCTATATTTTGCAATGGCGTCCGCCTAACAGAAGAGTACCCGGGTATTTTTGGCGAGATGAGCTCATCCGTATACAAGGGTCACTCTGAAATTTTTGAGATACGGCTAAATGGTGCAAGCTTAACTTACCAAATTTTAAGAGTGTTCATCAAAGTAGTCCCCTCCAACATCAATGCACTTTTGCAGAAGATTTTTCCAAAGATTGAATGCTTCACGCCATCCATTTCTTGGAATTGATGAAAAATATGCTTTTATAGCCTCATCAATCTCATCTTCGGAATGAAAACGACGACCACGTAAATTTTTCTTGAGATTAAAAAAAAAGCCAAAAGTTACACACAGCAAGATCAGAGGAATAGGGTGGATGTTCTATTATTTTTAAGTGTTTTTGTTTAAGAAATGCGACTGTCGAACTTGCCGTATGAGAAGATGCATTATCATGGTGAAGCATGAGTCCCCTTTCATTCACTTCTTGAAGAATTTCTGGAAGACACTTAGTGGTGTATTAGCTGTGACTGTTTTCTGTTCCTCCAGCTTGAGAGCTTTGATCAGTCCCGTGCTTCTGAACAAAACGGCACGTATTACTTTTTTCATTGCTCGTTGTCTTTTCACCATTGTTGGTTTGGGGTCATCTTCAAAGACCCATACTTTATTTTCTTGTCATATTGGAGCGTTAAAAAACGGCACGCAAGTTTCATCCTCAGTTATGATTTTAGAAATAAGGCGGTGTCCACCATCGTTAAGTAATTTTATGGTTTCTTAGCAGATTCTGACACGCTCCGTTTTTTGGTGTTCCGTTAAATTATGGGGGACCCAACGACAAACTAAATTTTTCATATACAGTTCTTCATGAATAATTATATTTTTAACTGCGGATCCAATGTTATGTTTCTTCTGTATCACTTGGTAAGTGCGGCGACAATCATTGACTAACATTTTTCGTATGGCCGACACATTTTCTGGAATACAGTCTTCCTGTTTGTTCTTGACCCAGCAGAGAACTTCGACGTCTAAGAAATTCTGTAAACCATCTAAATTCAGTAGCCCGAGATGGAGCTTCGTCTCCATATGCTATTTGTAGACGTTGAAGGTATTCTTTTTGATTTAACTCCACTTTAAAATCGTAGAAAATCATAGCGTAATAATGCTCTTGTGTCAATTCCGTTTTCCTTTCTTCCAGAATCTATTCTACGACAGCTAAATTGCAATTGTAGCCACAAATTATAGTCTGCACCCATAAAAGAGTTCAAATTTACACGTTTAACTAATATTTTTTTTCTTGCGTTTGTCGTTTGCCACAGTCTCAAAAATTTCAGAGTTATCCTCTTATAAGCCGACCCTCGCAGTGTTGCCTTAGAAAAAGCTCTCAAAATTATCGGCTTATACATGGAAATATACGGTATTCATCACCAAAAAAAAGTTAAAAAGCTTCATATAACTTCTGAAATAAACGTATATGTTTGAATATCGATAATTAAAGCCATTGTTTTAAATTTTAGGTCTTTTTTATCTCGGGACATGATGGCCGAATGGCTAGCGCTCTGGCTTTCGGTACCACAGGTATCGGGTTCAAATTCCGGCTTGCCCATGGGTGTTTGTAGTGGTTCGGAATCCCCTTTAAACCGTAGGTCCCGGTCCTAATAGGATCGTAGAGCGCTGCGGGGGCATTGTTACTCCGCATCCGTGGCTTACTGTCAAGTTACTCACGCCCCCTGGGTAATGCAAAGTGAGTAACAACGGTGCAGCCCTTATGGCGAAGATCACGGTCTATTTGCCAGCTGCATTAGAAGAAAAAAAAAAGTCTTTTTTATCTCTGTTGTTTCATCTGTATCGTTGGCCGATGCATTTTACTTTTTTAATGTCGCCAATTCTAAATCTGATTTTGTAGCAGATTAATGCTGGAGAGGCCATTTCAGTTTCAGGAATTCAAAACGAACCTTTTGGTGCAAACAGCCCAAGCCGCTGCTAAGTGTGCATTCGCCACTGAGTCGACCGGTGCGAAGTTCAGTCGACACTTGTCGTTGCAGCGGATCACTCTCACGAAACCTTTGCCCACCTGTGAAGGAGAAACGAAAAGCATTGCTAAGTACGTTCTCTAGTACACAAAATTAATAAATTACAGTTTAAAAAAACAAAACAAAAACATGCTTTTAGAGTAAATCAAACTAAAAAGTAAAAAAATAATTGTTAACATAAGAATAAAATGACTGACGAGAAAATGAATGTCACTGTTCTAAAAGCGCGGGGTGCTTTGTATGACATTTTTAAACTAACTCTGCATTTCGGAATGAAACTAGTGAAAAATTATAACGATTGATATCGAGCACCCCACGCTTTTAGAACAGTTATTTTATTCTTATGTTAACAATTATTTTTTACTTTTTAGTTTGATTCACTCTAAAAGCATGTTTTTTAGTGTTTTTAAACTATAATATTTAAATGAGGTCCCGGTACGGAGGACTGGAATTATAGTTCTTACAATAATTTAATTGTTACTAAAACAAAGGCTAAACGAGCCAGCCAAGATTCGAACAGAGAATCTCCTGATCCGTAGTCAGGCGTGTTGTGCCACTGTCCCACGTAGGTTTGAATGTCTTAGGTACTTTCATTCCACATTTGTTAAATTGCTCTTCATAAGTTAAAATAAAATCACTCATCCTGGCGATCCTAATCATGATGAGATAATAAACTTATCAAAATATTTTATTGTCGTCCATTTTTGATAAGTCTACAACGTATAAATTAAATCTGATCGCTTAAAGTAGGGCAAAATCGAGCCCAAAGAGTCAGTTACAAACAAACATACAGGTGAAACTAATAAAAGTGTATTAAAAAAAATACGGTCAATATAAAGTGGTGCATAAATACATATCATAAATTGGTACTGAAAACATAATATAAAGTAGTACCTAAGTCAGGGATAGGCCAACTTGCAGCCCGCCTTGAATATTTTTCCGGGCCGTGTGATGTATCAAAATATATTTATTTTATAATGACCAAAGTAGTGACAAACCAACATATTAAAAAATACATTAAATGTGCATCCCTATATTCAAAAATGAACTGTCAAAATTATAAAAAATTAAAATAATATTCTCCCGAATATAGGACAGACATTTTTGATTTATTGATGAGTTTACAGTTATGAATGGTGAAACAAATATCGCACTAGTAAAATAAATATTTTTGAATGATGTAATTTTTTTTATTTCATTTATATTTATATATTTCTTACATTTCATTTTGAGTGTTATATATTTCTTGGCAATGTGCTCTTAGTATCACCATTATTATTATTATATTATCTATGTTTACATGTAAGAATAATAATAAACACAAAAATAATGGCATTATGTTAAAATTTTTCAGTAAAAAAAATGTCTATAGTGGATCTAAATCTAATAGGGGGATATAAAATTGTATAGGCGGCCCGCGGAGTTAGGATGCATTTGCAAAGTGGCGCGCACGTTCATTTGGATTGGCCACCCCTGACTTAGAGAAATTAAAAAACGTTTATTATTATTATTATTATAAGTATTATTAATGTTCTTCATTGTTTATGAATATATATTTTTTTTTCCAATGGCAGATTATGAACAGTTACAGAACAACGAAAAATAAAAAAGAACAGAGAAAACAATAAAACATGCTACAACAGAGTTCATTAATCTAACGTATCTCTAGCCTCCCAATATCGCTCGGCGAGAAAAGTCTTGCTCAGAGCAGGACAGTGCAGTAGATGCGTGGAGTCCATGGCCTCTACAGAGCTGCGCAGAGTGCATATCGGGGAAGGAACCATTTTGAGTCTGTAAAGCTGTTTACGCAGGCAGTCATGTCCAGTGGCTAGTTGGAAATGAGCGACTGCTCTACGCCTTGGAACATTTCATAGATTTGGGATGGCATATGAATGTTTATTAAATTTTGGATAAACTTACCGCCGTACTGATTCCTGTGAGTCCAGATCCTCCTTCCACATATCCCTTAAAGGAAAAAAATATATATAATTAAATTCAAAAAATTCCTGTAAGAATTAAAAATAAAATTTGAATCCTCATACGTGAATCTTATTTCCTAATAACCTCTATTATAATTCGTGTGTCCATATTACTCAGAATTGTCAGATAATACAGTATATTTCCGCGTATAAGTCGAGAATTTTTAGAACTTTTTCTGAAACTAAATTGTGGGGGGATTAAGTTATAGATTACGATAGTTTTACAAAAAAAAAAAGAAGAAAAAAAAAAGTTGGTAATTTTCCTTTTGTATTGTGCAAGCGATGCAATGCCAAATATCGCTTAATTTAGGCTTTTAATTCAGTTTATATTTCTTAGATTAATGAATTTTTTTTAATAAAATTAACCGTTTGTTGTATATATATATATTCGAAATTGTTTATATTGTTTATATTATACATCGTCGGTAAACAAAAAATCTGATGATGGCGAAATGTGCGGATGGTTAACTTAAAAGTACCGAAACTTGTATCCCGTTCGTCTTTCAGATAACATAAATATAAATAGAATGGCATAGGGAATAAGACTAGTACAGATACGAGGAATCGTGTACAACACAAACAACTGAATGAAAACTTACTAGTTTCTGATACATTTAATAGAGTTTTAGCTATCATCGTTGGCATCTGGCGTTTTATTTAACCGCTCTGTCCAAGCAAGGTTGCAATATGAACCTTACCTACAGCGCCAGCTACAGCACCATTAACAGAACTGTGGCCGATTTGTCAACAATGCAAGTAATCACGCCGCCAAGGGTAAAAGGTGGGAGAACCTCAACCTGCCGAAAGATCTCCCTAAGAGAGCCCGAACGGCTAGGAGACACGACTACCTGCAAGAGCATCGGGGTCGCTGACTCGCCAACCTACCCACTTTGCTCAGACTCTAACGGCACTGCAGACCACCTCCCATCTTACAATGCACTTGGCCAGGGATGGGCCAACTCCGGCCCACCGGAAGGTTCCATCCGTCCAGCGGATAGAGTTTTAATTTGCCGGTCCGAGGCAAATAAGATGAAAGTTAAGAGTTTACAAATCAAAAGAGTTAAGAGTTTTACAAATCATTATCGAAAGCAAGTTTCCCAAATTTAATATCTCACACCCAGAAAACCAGTTCTATGTTTGCTTCATCTTATATATGTGAACGAGTGTTTTCAACCATGAACCTTAGAAAGAATTATTTCAGATCATTCATCATTTAGATTCATCATTCATCATAAAGAATCATTTAGTCTCGTTCCTTAGAATCAGACCATGTCACTTCGAACGTCACTATAAGGAACTTTTAAAAATGAAATCGCAATTTAATTCATCTCGTTAACATATTTAAATTGTAATACTTGTATAGTGTTTTTAAAATTTTAGAAAAAGTTATCTTGGCACGCCGAACTTTTTTTTTTTTTCGATTTTTGGCCCGCGACCGAAAAAGTTTGCCCATCCCTGCACTTGACGATGTCGACCACGACAGAAGCTACGTGGGGGTGACAAATCTTTACTGGACCGAGAGGCCACGGACGTGCGTTGGCTGAAGTGAAATGACTTTATAGCCATTTGATATGAAACTATTCCTCCCCGTTTTACCTACTTGGCAACATTCTCGCTCTCATTGCGACATGATTGAGCGTTAAAGGAATTTTTTTTCTTTCATTTCGGTTAATAAACTGAGGGTAAATTTTTCAAAGAAAAAATCCACTCTCACTTATACATGAAAATATATGGCTAAGAAAAATTCTAGGATGCTAAATCGCATAATCCTGATTATCAAATTCAAAGTACTTTTGTGGAATCGATTGAAATGTCCATTACATTACGTTTCTTTTTCAGTTTTTTTAACATTTGTAGTACACTCATGTCCATAAATTAAGGATAATTAGGAATCACACAGAAATTGAACTCTAAAATAAAAATTTCACCTGTAGAATTATCACACACATCTTGAAGAAGAATATGCAAATTACAGGAAACCACCACATGGCGCGGATAGTACGTCACAATGACGAGAGTGTAAGAGAGGGGTATATAAGGAATGGTGGCAAAGAAGTAAAATTGTTCACAAGCGCTTTAAAAGCCTTTCAGTGCAATAACCGCATAGTTATGGCACAAAGGAAGCATTTGGATGATTTTTTACATGGTAGAATTATCGGACGACTGGAATATGGACGTACCCAGCTGGAAGTATCCAAAGAACTTGGAATCGCCCAGAGTGTCATCTCCAGGCTTTGGCAACGATTCCAAGATGATGTAATGTGAGTAGATGTTACAGCACAAGTCGCCCCCGAGTTACAACGCCGAATGAGGACCGGTATTTAGCAGTTACTCCAAAAGAAACAGACGGAGCACAGCATCAGACCTGTCTCGTCAGCTCTCTTCAGCTACCGGTACGACAGTTTCAAGGCAGACCGTGTACAAACGCTTAGGGCACATTGGTCTGTATGCTCGTAGGCCTGTCAGATGTGTTCCACTTACCGCAACTCACTATCGCCTGCGATTAACATGGATTAGAGACCGCAACAGTGGTCTTGTGTGATGTTTTCCCACGAGTCCAGGTTTAGTTTGCAGTCCGATTCTCGCCGGACTTTCATATGGAGAGCGCCAGGTACCCGTTACCACCAAGAGAACACCATTGAACGACACCGTTACGGTGGTGCAGGATGACTCGTTTGGGGAGGAATTATTCTTGGTTCCAGAACTGACCTGCATGTTCAGAGTGTAACGATGACAGACCACATCTATCGGGATGTCATTCTGGAACAACATGTACGTTTGTTTCGGGGGGCCATGGGTGCTGAATTTCTGTTTATGGATGACAACGCCCGTCCTCACCGTGCAAACATTGTAGACGAATGCCTTCAATTGGAGGATATCACCCGTATGGATTGGCCAGCATACTCACCGGACTTGAATCCAATAGAGCATGTGGGCTAGATAGGCTTGGCGACGAATTGCAGCCCGTCAACCCCCTCCCACCTGTCAACCGGAACTTCGGAAGGCATTGCTTGATGAGTGGTGTAATATTCCCCAAGATCAGATTGATAATTTGATACTCAGCATGCCTAGGCATTGTAAGGCCTGTATTGCATCGTCCGGGAGACATACTCCATATTAACCATCATACTCACCCTGTTATACTGTTTTTTGTAAATAGGTTCTTTTTTGAAATTTGTTCCAGGGAGTAAAAATCGCAATTTTTATTAATTATGTCAAACATATAGCATCTTTTTTGCTCTTTACCTTTTGTTTAATAAATAGACTTTACAAATAAGTCAAATTTGTTTTGCTTCTGTCTCTTTCTTTGCCTGAACTTCATTATCCTTAATTTATGGACAGGAGTGTAGATGTCGTCGTTTGTTAGTGCAGCTCGATCTGGGTGTGGTCAAGTCACAAGAACACATATTAAAAAACACACCACTTTAATCACAAGCTCACGAACTTGACTCACTACAAAGAATAATATACAACAGACATTTAAAAACATACATTTAAGTGGAAGGAGTCCACTTCTGAGCTGTAAATAATGTTACTCAGGTACTCAGTGGATAGCGAAATAGACTTCCTCCCTGAATGAGAGTGTGTAGGCCAATTTATGCACAGGATGATGCTAACTAGATCTTCTCTCGGAATGAGAGACTGTAAACTAATCGTCTCTGAAGTAGCAGCTAATTACACAGTTGTGTAACGATTCCACTTCCAGCTCTAGCGATGAGTGCTCCTAACTAACTGCAGCGCCTGTCTTGCTGTACGTCCTTACGGGTGAGAGTCTCGGGGACAATTGATGATTTCTTCTGTACGCTGCAAGGGATGCTCTTGCAATGCGTAGGAGGAACCATGGCTGCGTAGGTGGAACCACGGCTACACAACGCATTATTTGGTACATTTGTTTAAAGATTCATCAAGCGTCTTACAACTACGGCATTATCATGGATTGCATTAATGTGAATATCTTTTACAATTAGGGGCCTGACGGCCGAGTGGCTAACGCTCTGGCACTCGGTACCACAGGTATCGGGTTCGAATCCCGGCGGTGCCATGGGTTGTTTGTAGTAGTTCGGAATCCACTTTAAACCGTAGGTCCCGGTCCTAATAGGATCGTAGAGCGTTTCGGGGGCATTGTTACTCCGCGTCGGTGGCTTATCTTCAAGTTACACGCGCCCCCTGGATAATGCAAAGTGAGTAACGTCTGTGCAGGGCTTGCCTTAAGGCATCCACGACCAAGCTGTCTAAGTGTTTGCCAGCTGCATTAGAAAAAAACAATCTTTTACAATTATTAGAATAGATAACAAAAGGCTTCAATTACGGCTATTGGTTTCTTCCAAGTGCTGGCGACTATGGAGGGCCGGATAATGGCCACCGGAAGATCGGACGCCTTTTCGCGGATGACGTTCTCCGCCAGACACTTGCTGAAGGTGTACCAGTTGGGCCAATCGGGCTTGCACTCGTTCACCAGCTCCTGGAGTCGGTCGTCGTCCTCCTTCCTGAAAAATTACAAAGCCTTTTGATACTCATTCTTCTTTTTAAAGAAGGTTTCAAGATGCAATTCCTTATGTTTATTCCTCAGTTCAAGATCAGCGGATACAGCTACTAGTACTTCTTCAGATACTAGAGAGTTTTTGCATACCGTATTTTGGACGTCCGTTAGCTTTTTCTCCCTAGCGCGCATGATCATAGGAAATTGCGCATGCGTATCTGTAATAATGTTTCCTATGAGCATGCGCGCTAGGGAGAAAAAGCTAACGGACGTCCAAAATACGATATGCAAAAATTCTCTAATATTAAATGACGACTCCACTACTTAAAGACGGCAGAGTCTCATCGGCGCAATGGGAATTTTTTGGACATAGACGCAAACACTTCTAGTATTCTGCCATTGAAGTGATCGCTCCTAGTTTCTCGAGCGACCTGATGGCCAATTGGCTATCGCACTGGCCTTTGGTTCCACAGGCTTCAGGTTCGAATACTGGCTGGGGCATGGATGTGTGTGAGGGGGTCGGAATCCACTTTAAACTGTAGGTCCCAATCAAATTAACCGAAGTGTGCACAAAATGACCATAGAAAAGACAAACCAAACCAATCCATAAAAAGAGATCCCCCTCTTAAGATCTTAAAGCGTATTGTATACAGCTCATTGCCCGTCAATGCCCATTCGATCTCTTAATATCCCAAAGCTATAACAAAATAGCTATAATAAAAAAGCTATAACAAAATCAGAAACAATTGAAGTTCAGCTGTTAGACTTGGAATTTGGAATAATGTAAAGGGTGCAATGTATAATACTTTGTCGGCGGCCTTGTGGCCAATTAACTAGCGTTCTGGCCTTTGGTGCTTCAGGTTCGAATCCTGGCGGTGGCATGAATGTATGTGAGTGGTTCTGAATCCCCATTAAACTGTACGTCCCGGTCTAATAAACCTTCATGTGTACAAAATGACCATAGAGTGATAAACCAAACCTTGAAAGATGAATTAGTGGCATTTTTGTTAAAAAGATTACTTTTCTCTTTGTTGTGATTTTTCCCTCAATGACTCGATGAGCTGTCACTCAGCTATACTTCAGTATAGCACCATTCATTTAGTTCAATGCATTTGTATCCACACGTAAGCAAGTCAACGTTTCCCGTACTCTTTCACTTAGGAAAGCTTAATTTGAAAATTACACTTCTTTTTGTCAATTTTTGAGAAATTTTAACAAATATCTTCCTAAAAAAAATAGTATCAAACTCTGTTAGTTTCATAAAAATGAACTTACTCCACGGCATCGAGAAAATCTTGAGCCGGAAAAGGCAACGGATAAATGTGCTCTCTCATCAGGGTTTTAAGATGGTTGCTGTTGGAGTAGGCTGTGGAGGTGTAGACTAGAGCCTGAAAAAAAATGTAATTAATAACAAATAACGCTGTTCATAGGTGGGGGAGGAGATGGATCAGAAGCGTTACAGAAAGCGATATGCTTTTCATCTTGTTATATACTATTCGAATGCCCAAGATTCAATAGAATTCGACTCAATCTTTTTGGACGTGAGCCTCCAACCTTATCTGACTTACTGGGAGACACTCCCTATGCTAATACTTTTTTATTTATTGCTAAAATTAGTTTTATGCCTTATATTTGAAATTTGCCTTTTGCACCATTTTCTATTGTTTCTGCCAGTGTCTTTTACTTGCTTTTGTCATAATTTTAACAGCCCCAATTTTAATCGGTTATTTTATCAACATTTACTTCCATAATTAACTGATTTACTGAGTTGCAAGAACAAGTAAAATTCATTACTATCTTTTTTGCTTTTAACCACTTATTTTTACGAGATTTTAAAAAGTACAGTTGTTTGGCGCAGTATGTCCAAATCTGACCCTTGTGTAATAAAATCCCAACAAACCAACTAACCAATTTCATCTTGTTGCAGAGGAAACTAAGGAAATCTAACTGAATTGCCGGAAATTCATGGGTGAATTACAATTTTATAAAATATTTTTTCTTCTTAAAACCACGATTCTTATTGGCAACTAAGTGATTGCGGATTTTGTCAATAGATGGTCTTGGCACATTCTTTTGTTTTGTCAACGTGTTCAAAACACCTAGCCTATAGTGTTTCCTTGTTGTTTGTATTTCCGCCTTCAATTTAGTAACAAAATTGTATCGATTAGTTCATTAATTTCGTTTTGATCTCAATTTAGAAATGGAAGAACAAGACGCGCATTTCAGACACATTTTATTGTATTATTTCCGAAAAGGCAAGAACGCATCGCAAACACACAAGAACTTGTGTGCCGTATATGGGAATGAAGCCTTGAAAAGAAGGCAGTATCAAAACTGCTTGCCAAAATTCGTTCTGGTGATATTTCACTGAAAAATGTGCAACGATCTGGCCGTCCAGTAGAAGTGGATGAGACCCATATCAACGAAATTATTGATTCAGATAATCATAGCACAACACGTGAGATTGCAGTGGAGCTCAATGTATCGCATACATGCATTCAAAAATGATTAACACAGCTTGGCTATGTCAAGAAACTCGATTTAGGGATCCCTCATCAGCTTAAGGAAATTCATTTGACGCAATACAAAATTCATTCATCTGCAATTCGCTTCTGAAATGCAACGGAATGGATCCATTTCTGAAACGACAGATAACTAGGAATGATAAGAGGATAGTTTATAACAACGTTAATCGGAAAAGATTGTGGGTGATGCGGGATGAACCAGCCCAGACGACACCAAAAGCTGAGATTCACCAAAAAAAAGATTATGCTGCCAGTTTGATGGGCTTATAAAGGAATTCTGCCCTTTTAACTTTTACCAAGAAACCAAACGATTCATTCAAAAGTGTACGCTCAACAACTCGCCAAACTGAGCGATGCAGTTCAAGAAAAGCAGACAGAATTGTCAAATCGTACGGGTGTTGTTTTCCAGCGCGTAAATACAAAGCCCCACACATCTTTGGACAATCGTCAAAAATTATTGGAACTCGGTTGAGATGTGTTGTCACATCCACCCTATAACCCTGGCCTTGCGTCTTCACATTACCATTTATTTCGTTCCATACAGAACTCCTTAAATGGTAAAAATTTTAATGACGCTGATAATGTATAAAATCCCATTTAATTCAGCTTTTCACTGGCGAAAATCAGAAGTTTTATGAACATAGAAATTGTCTGAAAGATGGCAAAAGGTCATCGACAAAAACGGACAATACGTAATTGAATAAAGTTATAATTTTAAGCAAAAATTTTGAATTTCCCTCCTTATTTAAAATCCACAATCACTTAGTAGCCAACGCAATATTTAATGTGCAATAAAAAAAATCATCAATACATTACAATGTTTTTTAAATTAAAAGTTTTGTTTTTGACAGTGATAAATTAAATAGTAAAATTAAAGCTTTTAAAATTTACTTAAAAAATTGCTCATTACATAAATATGCATTCCCATATATTCAACAAGTAATTAAAATAGCATAAATATTGAAAACGTAAGTATGTAAAGTGAATTTGAAATCGCTGTATTTACAGTCTATTTTTCATTACAAAACAATTCGTAACAATTTATATATATATTTTTAATTTTACTATTAAAAATGTTATTAAAATTTCTATTATCATGCTACTTTTTTTATTGAAAATTTTTTTAAGTTCTTTGATAGCATTGAATAAGTTTTAAATCAACTAGTTACAGTAAGCGTTAATGCTATACATTTATTTCGCGCATGCGTATTTGACCATAAAATTTTTACCGTTATTTTTCTGCAAATTTACTCAAACATTATCTTTATAAGAATAAAAGAAACAGAATGTTTTATATGTAAATTATATTAAATATAAAAGAATTTATCAACAGTTTGTTTTTGTCGTCGTTGCAGCCATACAGTTGATTTTTTACGTTCTAGTAAAAAATCTCAACAAGTAATATAAAAAAAAAAATTTGTAAGTCAATTCCTACTTTTTTTCCACTAGAAGCTACCACTAATATAAATAATTTTCATTCATTTTTTTAAGTTAGAAGAAATTCTCTCTCTCACTCACTCATTTATTTACATGTTTCATTTTCCATTTTGTTCCCTCCTTAACTCAGTCTAGAAAGCAGAACGAAAAAAGAATCTGAAAAAGAATTTTTTTTTCAGCGATCTACACGCTTCGCCACTGACGATATTTATTGCTAAATTTATGTCCTGCTAAATATCTTGCATAAGAGAAATTTTTTTCTCCCGTATAAAACTAAAGTTCATTAATTAAATTTAATGAATGAATTAATTAATATTTGAAGAAACTGTATTAACATCACGTGTCATCCACTACAAGTTCAAAAAAATATATTTGAACTGGAATGGATGAATAAAAAGTGTTTTATGAACGATTGATAATGTGAACAAGATATATAGAGGGAGAGTGTGAACTAATAGAAGGAATTGAAAAAACCATATTCCATGTAAATTTTGTTTCATGTCAATAAAGTTTTTTCAAATATTAATTCATTCATTAAATTTAATTAATTAATTTTAGTTTTTTTAAGATTTAGGTTGCATATATCTACCAATAGAGGGCACCAGATAAACTTAAAAAAATGAATGAAAATTATTTATTAAGGATTTTCTGCAATAGAGTGAACAAAAAGTAGGAATTGACTTTTTTTAAAAAAAAAATTTATATTACTTGTTTTTACTGAATTCATTCTTTTTTTTTTTCAAGGATGCATTATTCTGCATTATTTCTTTTATAGTTTAAAAAATGTAACATATTATTTTTTTAAATTTTAAATGCAAATTAAAACTAAATTATTAAATGACAATTATAATTATTTATTTCAATGAAATTATCCCATTAAGGCAAAACAAAAGAAAATGTAAAGGACAAAGTTTATGAGAATACTTACATCGAGTTGTTTCAATTTCTTGCACAATTCAACTACAGAATTTAAACCCACAGTATTATGTGAAAGAATGTATCTGAAATAGACAGTAATTTTTTTTTTATTATTATGTATATTATTTTGTTATACAGCTGAAAATCAAAACAAAAGTCATTTAATGAAATGATTTGCGAACATATAAATGTTTATTTTGCTTATTAAACTAAATCTGAATCATGTTCTCACATGTTTTAATTTGCCAACAAATTCTAATAATCTTTAAAACCAATTTCATTTTTTAAGCAAAATGCACACATGTTTTAGATAAAATATATAAAAACAAGACATTTCATAAAAATCGATAATTCATCAAATATATATATGGCTCTCGGTACAGCAGGTTTCGGGTTCGAGTCCCGGCGGTGCCATGGATGTTTGTAGTGGTTCGGAATCCACTTTAAGCTGTAGGTCCAGGTCTCATATGACTGTTGAGCGTTGGGCGTAGAGCTGACAACCCTACCCCGTAAAAAAAAAAACCTTTCTCGTCTCGAAATCTACCAATAGGTAGACGGCCTTGGCCCACACTGGGCTGTTGCGCCAAAGATGATTATATATATATATATATATATACCCATTGAAACACACGCACACAGAGAAAAATTTAATCAAAATCTGTCCAGTCTTTTAGGAGGAATTCAGTGACATGCACAGAAGAAATATACACAAGGTGATTATAACTAAAATCCCACTTTCAAAATGTTGTCAAAAAAGAACCCCTCGTCACAATGAGTTCAAATTCGAACTGAAGATACTTGAAGAAAGGGGAAACGGTACGGCCTCAAAAACAGTTCCAATGTGTATTAATAGAAGGCGTTGTAAGCGGCCTAAAGAAAGTGAATTTGGCTGCCTGTAATATTTTGAATCGAAATAACAACGTATTTGGCATGACCAACTGTAGTGTTCAATGTGCTGGATTGTTTCGGTATTTTGACGGAAAAAATGACTTCTAAGTCAATTCAACAGCTGTGATACTGAGTGGAAAGCCCATCCACCCCGGCAAGGTCATACCCAATTGGATGAGAAAAATTGGCGTCTTTTTTACCATCCATTCATATATTTTGGAATTGCTTTTGATGCCGTACCGTTTCCCCCTTCTTCAAGTATCTTCAATTCAAATTTGAAGTCATTGTGACGAGGGGTTCTTTTTTTTCTACAGCATTTTGAAAGTGGGACTTTAATTATAATCGCTTTGTATACAACGATAAAATACAGCAATGGTACTTTTAATTACAAAGACTGATCATTTTTAATCAAAAGAATACCTGAGTGGCTTTATGAAACTTATGATGGCCGCGCAATGGAAGACGAATGACACTTCTTCAATGATCTCCTCGATGTCTTCCTGGTCCATCCCCAGATGGGGTTTCGAGATGTCTCCGGGCATCACGCGCACTTTTTCGAACGACTTCGGATTTTCGCTTTTGAGTTGATCAAAAATCTACACATGCAAATGGGGAAACATATTAAAAACATACAAGACCAACACTATTAAAAAATTTCATGTGATTCGTTTTTTAAAGGAATATAAAATATCTAGTAAGACTTATACATTTTGCGAGTTGAATGGCAGAGATGTATAATAAAAAAATTATTTAATTAAAAAAATATTTTAATCAAAATTTATAAAAAAATACATTATTTATAAACATTACTTTTAAGATGAAAACAAAAATTATATAGATTTTAACACATCACTCAATATGTCTACGGTCTAGCTAAGAAAAACTTTTTTTTTTTTTTTTTTTAGAAATTCGATTTTATTTGTCAACATGCTCTCCTTCAAGAGTGATACATTCATTCCAACTTTCCTCTAATTTTTCGTAGAACGATTTTTCTTTGCTCTCAACAGGCCTCCCTTTCGGCAATTACTTCTTCATTTGAGACAAATTTCTTTCCCTGCGGTATCTTTTTGATGTCTGCGAAAGCCAATAGTCGCTGGTGGCCATATCTGGAGAGCACGGTGGGTGGGGAAGCAATTCGAAGCGTAATTCATTCAATTTAACCATCGTTTTCATACACTTGTGACACGGGGCATTGTCTTGGTGAAACAACACTTTTTTTTTTCTTAATTTCTACACTCAATCGATCCAATAATGACATCTATTATTCGCTATTGATAGTTTTATCTTTTTCAAAATAGTCGATGAACAAAATACCATGCGTTTCCCAAAATACGGATACAGTAATTTTGCCAGCTGACTTTTGAGTCTTTGGTCGCTTTGGACAACTTTTACCGGCTGCTGTCCATTCAGCTGATGATCATTTTGATTCAGGCGTGTAATAGTGAATCCATGTCACATACCGATGCAAGAAATCATTTTTATCTTACTTGAATAGCTCCAAACAGCGCTCTGACTTGTCGACGCATTGTTGTTTTCAGTCCGGTGTGATCAAACGCGGCACCCATTTCGAAAGCAACTTAAGCATGCTCAAAATTTCATGTAAAGTTGTAAGCACACTACCTTCTGATATTTTTAAGGTGTCAACAATCTCACACGACTTCACTTTAAAGTCTTTCAAAACTATTTTGTGGACTTTTTTTATGTTTTCAGGAACAACTGCCGATTTTGGGCAACATCATCAGTTTTGTATGATCGCGTTTAAATTCAGCATACCAGCCAATAATAGTTGATTTCTCTGGTGCAGAGTCTCCATAACGCTTATCAAGCCATTGTTTGACTTCAACAGTACTTTTCCCCATCAAAAAATGATGTTTAATCAATACATGAAATTCTTTTATATCCATTGTTTTAAAAATTACAAAACTGGGGGCGGCAACCACCGTAACCAAAACCACTGAATCCTGTAAAATAATGATCAGAATGTAACGATATTTTGGCACATATCGCCTAAAGGATGCCACAATCCAAAAATTATATGGGTCTGTCAACAGTGTTGCCATATATATGTCAGACCGGAGACTTATTGAGTGATATGTTAATTAAACAAATTTAAGCAAAATAAAAATTATGGACATTAAAAACAAGCAAAAAATTTAGTATCATAATCTTTTCCTTCAAATACAATCAAAACGTGAATAAGTAAATTTTAAATAAAAAAAATACCCTACTAAATTTGTGCCTCAGTTTAATACCTAATTAATAAGATGACATTAACTTAATTTTACTATTTTTTAAAAATGTAAAATAAGTAATTTAAATCTGTACTATATTTTGCAGAATGAATGGAAGTTCTTAACAAATACATAAAAGAAAATTTCAAAAAAACGAATTAAAAATTTTATTAAATAAATAAAAACCTTTATATACTGTCATATTATTATAAAATTTTTAATTATCTTTTTACAAAAAAAATTGAAACTTCATTTATTTCTATGTTAATTATAAAAAATTAACAAATGTAGTATATATATTATTATTATTATTATATTTCATATAGTAAAATTCATGTTAAGGATTTTTATAAGACGACATTTGCAAATAAATTTTTGTAAAATTCTGTTTAAAATTCATATTTATTTTCTTTATTGTGATAAAAAAATTAAGCATTTTCTTAATAATTCCATTTACCTAATATTTATAAATTAAAATTTAGATGAAAAAATTTACTTTTTTCGCTTTCCTCATTTTTTGTCGATTGATTAAGATTATTTCTATATCGATATAATCCTCTGTCTAGCAAAACAAAATAAAAAGATTAAATTCCACTCAACTGATATCTAGTTGGCTATAACCATGCCACTGCAACATAATTTTTTTTTAATTTCATATTTTGATCAGATACTATTGGATATTTTTAATTTATTACTAAAATCTGAATTTTTTTTAAATGTTATTAATTGAAGCAAAAGAATATATTCAATTATTTATACTAAAATAAACGGATAAAAAAAATTATTAATTATTTCTACTGGAAGAATAGAATAAAAATATACAGCAAACGATTCTATTTTAGAACATCAAATGTGTTGCCATTCGATAAATATTTTCCGGATAATTAAAAATAAATTAGAAATAAAATAACATTAAGAATTAAAAAATACATTATTTTGATCAGTATAAAAAAAGTAAATGAAAATCTATTCAATAACATCTGTCGTTACTTCGCTTGCAGCTTATTTCTAATTAAGGAATTGTTCAAAAAAGAATGACATGTTTTACATCTTGGGTACGTTTCAAGGTTTTTTTTCCTCTTCTCATTTTTTGATTTGATGATGTCATCTTTTATGTTATGAGCTGCTTAATTAAAATGTGAATTAAGCGTCTTTTTGTCCATGCCAAATGTGAATTGGTGTTTATTTTTCTATTTATTTTATGCAATGCTTTGTAACCTTGGCCGTTTTCATCTATACTCACAATACACAATACAGAAATTCTTATTACACAAAAAAGCAATCCTGCTTATAGATGGCCAATTAATCTCTGGCCTTTGGTACCCTTATCTTGCAGTTGTCATTTTAGTCTTTTAACCATTCTTATATTGTTACAGTTTTTACCTGCCTGCATTTATGAAGTTTATTTCATTTCATTGTTTTTTTATGAACTTCACAACAAATACCGTTGTTTGGTGCAGCATAGCCAAATCTGGCACTTGTGCCATTAAACCTCATCAACCAACTGGCCTTTGTACCACAGGTTTCAGAATCGGTGGTGGCATAGACGTTTGTTAGTGGTTCGGAATCCACTTTGGTTGAAATCTAGAATACTGTACTCCTGAGGTAGTCACCAATCTTGCACCCGGGAATATTTCGCCAATTTCTTTAGGGTTATAATGCTCAAGAGGAATTCATAACTTCTTTTTTCCGAATAATATAATGACTATTTATTTCTACTTTGATAGTTATTTGCAGAATTTTATAGTCATAGTAAATAAAGAACATAAATATATATTCTTTTAAATATTTATTCCGATAAATTATTGATTATTCAGAGATTGTTCGTATAACGTATGTTTACAATATATGATACAAAAATAAACAATTTTTATGATGCTGCCACTCATGAAAATACGAAACAAACAAAAAAAAACCCCGTTTTTTTTAAATTTATTAATAACTTATACTATCAAATAATTATTTTCTTTTTAATGCTGTTGGAATAATTAAGATTTTATAAAAACCGTTATTTGAATTCGTGCAAATTTTTTATTTTTAGAACGTTAGTTCACTGTGAAAACATCAATCGAATGTTTCTTTTTAATGCTGTTGACATAGTTAAGGTTTTGTGGAAACCTCTATTTGAATTCGCGGGGAAAAATGTAACTTCTTAATTTTAGAACGTTAGCTTTTTGTTTTCTTCATTCATTTGATAAGTATAGATACGGACAAGTCTTAGAAAGGCAATAAAGGATAATTTTCGCTTCCAACAAAGGATATATCAGAATAAAATGTAAGTTATTCTTTGGTTTCTTTCTTTTTTTTCCACCCTTTTTAAATAATTTTGTTTCATTATTCGAATTCGGTATCGTAAACAACATGAAATATTTTTTGACATAATAATAATAATAATAAATAGTGTATTAGCGAAAAATTTTGGCGTAATTTTATCGTAACAGTGATTCTCTAATCGACACATTTATGTGAGTTAGTGAAACATAATTCCACATAATAATTTGGCGCTAAAGCTATTAAATTTGGTGTAAAAGCAATTTAGGAATAAAGTTGTGGCAAAATACTGATATATTTTGGCGTTAAAGTCGCAATATGTGGAGTAAAAAGAAAACATTAAAATTTTGCCATAATAATGGTAAAGTTTTGGCGGTAAAGCGATATAAATTGGCGTAAAAGCAATTTAGAGATAATTTTTTTTTTTGGTATAATAGTGCTAAATTTCGGCATAAAAGAGAACATTTGGCGCAATTTTTTAGTGATTAAAATTTGGCGATAAAGCATTAACTTTTGGCGTAAAAGAAATAAAATTCGCTTAGTGAAAAAGTTTCGCAATAAAGCGATAAATGTTGCCGATAAAGCATTAATTTTGGCTTAAAAGCACATGTAACAAAATTCGCTTAGTGAAAAAGTTTGGCGATAAAGCATTTCAAAGTTAAAAATTTGGCAGGATAGTGATAATATTTGGCGTTAAAGCGATAAACATTACCTTACATATTTCAGACCTTGAAGCCAATAACTTTGACGTTATACCTATTTGGCTGCTAATGTTGGCGTAATAGCACTGTTTGGCTATAAATTATGGAGAAATAGCATTTTACAATGATATCGAACTTCGGCAGCCGTTTTGTTTGTTTACTTGGCGATTTGGCAACCCAGTGAAGGATTTTGGGGTAATATCATTTTGCCGCGCAAACTACCTGGCCCATTCATTTCTATGCTAACTTATCGACTTAGAAAGTTGGCGATGTGTTTTGCACAAAGGGTAAAGGATTCTAGATTTTAACCTCCACTTTAAACTGTAGGTCGCGGTCTATTTAGCCCTCGTGTGCACAAGATGACCTTAGAGCGACAGACCGAACCAATCTTGCCGGGTTGTCAGTGGAGCCAGAAAGGAAGGTTCTTAGCCATTACTGAAGAAGTTTTTTCTGTGCATAGAGGGAGCAGGAGATGCTGTTGCCGCATATACCAAACGGCTACAGAATTATTTTTGGTACTTACGTATTAACGCCACCGCAACTACAGATTTGGCGGTTTTTAAGTGCCGCCAATCTACATTTAAAATTTTTGTGACAAATCATAAAATATATAAAACACTTTATTTAAAATCAAAACACTTTCAAAATTAAAAACACTTTATTTAAAAACAACGTAGTCAATCGGATTTCGGTGGAAAATGGGCCGATATAGAGTTTAACATAAATTCAAAACAGTCTTTATTTTGGCGCAATGGCAGTCTTTATTGGCGCATTAGCGCAACTTCTGCTGCGGTGGCGTTAATACGTAAGTACCTTATTTTTGTTTAGATTTCTCATGTACTGAAGCACATGTGCGGGAAATTTGTCGTTCCATTCATTATTCTCTAAAGTTAGAGAAATATATTTTTTTTTAAATGTTACTGAAATTATTTATTTTTCACTATTTTACACACATAGTGTATGTGTATTTTGTCATTCTATCTAATTATAATTACCTTAAGAGCAAAAATTGTAACCATGCAATTCTTTTTTTTTTTTTTTTTTAAGAATTGTCAGATATTGTTGTAAAATTATATCCATTTACAGGTTAAAAATAACGAAAACAATGAGGCCATTGAATAAAACGAAGAATATTGTACACTCTCTTAGCAAAAACAATTGTAAATAGGTTATAAAACTTGAGTTTTATTTGATTATTATTTGAAACAAGTTAAAATTTCGTCGATTTCTGTAATAAATAACGGATAGTTCTCTGAAATTATTAAAAAAATTTATTCTATTGAAGTTGAAAGTTGCGAAATTCAATATTATAAACAAATTCTTCGAATTTAATTTTTTTAATAAAGAAAGGATGCATAAATCTAAGTTACTTCAGGCTTTGCTTCAAATATTCAATTTCAAATGAAAAGAGATAAAGTTTCTGCACTTAAAATTATTTGTTTTTTACGTTATGATTTAAAATAATGTGCATGTTATCTATCCATATTAGAACCAAGTAAAACAAGTGACTCACTTTCTTCTGAAAGATTTGCCCCTTCCTGTTTTCCGGCGGGACATCCTTCTTGGATCTCAGGAGGATGTAGACGGTCTTGATTCCCGGACAGCACCGCAGCAGGGATTCCAACAGAACCTGCAATAGAGAAGATAAAATGGTTATATAGATATTAAATCGAGATATTAAAATGGCAATAGTTAGTCAAATCAAAACACTCGGGATATATATATACACATAAGGAAAAAACTTCTTCCTTCATATGGAAAAGATTTTCCTTTCTAATAAGCTTTAGGTTTACAATTTGTTTTTTAAAGAAAGGAAATATAAAAGCTTTAAAAAGTAACAAGACGTAGAAAAGACATTTTTTTATTTAAACAACTTTTTGGCCCGCCATGGGGCTGCTGCGCCACTAACGATGATGATGAGGAAAGTGTTTCAATATCCATTTTTTTTTTCCAATAAAAAAAAAGTTGAAATAAAAATTGTAAATTACGTTAGAATTCCTTTTCGGAAAAAAAAATTTTTTATTTTATACTTTCCATAAAAGGAAAATATTTATTTTACAAGCAATATTTTTTAATAAACTTAACAATGCTTAACAAAAGTAAGTGTTTTGTCTATAATAATATACTTATTTTTATGGCACAAAAAGATGTGCAACCCAGTTCTAAAAACTAATTTATAATTGTTAGGAAGAATTAAAAATTAAAAAAAAAATGTTTTGTTTTTGTTTTTCATTGTTACAATCTCGCAACGTGCCCTACTCGTTGCTCAGTGGCAACGTGCGCCACTGGTGAGCATGAGGGCGGAGGTTCCATCCGCTGGCGGATTTGTTGTAGATACAGTTTCCGAAGAGGAGACTCGATGGCGATTGGGATGTTCAGCCCCTTGCCTCGTGAGGCGGACTACCTGGTGGAAGTTTTCCGAGTTTTCTTCCATAGATATGCAAATGCATTTTTTGCTAAAAAAAAAAAATTTCTAATGCAACTGGCAAATACTTGTACAGTTACCTTTCATGCCATGCAAGGGCTACACCGACGTTACTCACTTAGCATTACCCACAGGGCGCGTGTAGCGTGAAGATAAGCGACGGACGTGGAATAACACTATCCCTGCAACGCTCTACGATCCTATTACACCGGGACCTACGATTTAAAGTGGATTACGAATCACTGCAAACATCCATGGCGCCGCTGGGACTCGAACCCGAAACCTGTGGTACCAAACGCCAGAGCGCTAGTCACACGGCCCCCAGGTGTCTCAAATGTATCGTAGTTCCTCCTAAAAGGCCTCCCGGAAGGCACTGTCCTCCTACTTCAGTGTCTTCGGTGCCAAATCAGACTTCTACCTGCGGGTGATCCATCACAACAGGAGCTGCACTCCCCCTCCCTTCTTCCATGAGGAATACGACAGCAACAACAACAACAAACATATCACAACGTAAATTAAAGATAAAATTATTTTAAAAAAAACTTTTTAACATTTCTTGTCATAAGCTTACAGTTTACAAATACAATGGATAAAAAATTATATTGATAATTTCATGACTAGTATTTTAATATATACAGAATATTATTTACTGGGACAATTTTTAAAAACACCTCTTCAATTTATTCAATCAGATACCTGCAACCTGTTTTGTTTAAAGACTTAATAGCGAATATAATTACAAGAACAAAAATTACAGAAGCAGAAAGCAGCTGCAAAACTCCTTTGTTTTTTCGTCACAGCTAACAGATTTAATCCTATTTGTAACCTTCATTTGACTCTTACTATTCGCTTGGAATTCTCTTTTGAAACACACTTCCCAGCATGTGCAAGCTCCCGTTCGCCATTCGCCGACTAGAAATTTTCATATTACGTAAGAGAACGATATCCATCTATGAAGCTATGTTCAAAACTTAGTAGCAGAAATCTCTCTTTTCATGTAAGGTCATTACAGGTAATTAGTATGTAAAAAACAAAATACGTTAAAAGAAATATGTACAAGGCCGAGAGATTCAGTTACAAAAAAAAAGGGCATATCCATTCCCACACTAGAAAAAAAATATTATTGTTTGTATATGTATTGATCGACTTGGCTTTTTTCTTTCAACTGTCCTTTTGAATCACGAAATATTGAGGAGAGAAAAAGCACTGTATGGTCTATAGCATTTTGTAAAAAAAGTCTTCTTTTCGATTTTGTTATTTTTTTTTTTTTAAATTGTCTTGCTGGATAACACAACAGTGAAAGAAAAAAAAATATTTTGCATTATAATATTTTGTAATTTTTTTTTTCAATTTTGCTACTTTTTTACTTGTTCAAGTTGAATTATACAATAGTGGAAAAAAACAAAAACATTTTACACGATAACATTTTGTAAAAAGCCTTTCTTTTTTAACTTTTCTATTTTCTTTAAACTATTTTTTTGAATGACGAAATATTGAGGAGAGAAAAAAAAAAAAAAAAAAAACGGTTTGATTTATAACATTTTGTAAAAATTCCTTTTTTTTTCTTTCAATTTCATTATTTTATTGTCCTGCTCAATAGCACAATAGTGAAAACAGGAAAAAATTAAATTAATTAACAAGAAAAAAAAGTCTTTTTCTCGATTTTGTCATTTTTTAAAAATTTATCTTGCTCAATAATACAATATTGGAAAAAAAAAAAAAAAAAAAAAAAAACATTTTACACTATAGCCTTTTTTTTTTTTTTTTTTTTTCCCGACTGTGATATTTTCTTTAAACTGTCCTTTTTACTAACGAAATACTGAAGAGAGAAAAAAAACCGCTTTGGTCTATAACATTTTGTAAAGTCTATCTCGCTAATTTATTTTTACATTGTCTTGCACAATAACACAATAGTGAAGACAAAAAAACCCGATTTACATATTAACATTTTATATAACACAACTATGTCTTGGTCCAGACAAGTTAAATATCTGGGCATCACTCTTGATAAAAATCTCACCTTACTCTTAGCATATTAAAAAACCCCGAAATAATTTTAATAAAGTTATCCGCATCATCTATCGTCTAATTTGTAGAAACTCTAGTCTGTCACTACATAACAAAATGCTTATTTATATATATATCGCATGCATCCCATGATTATTTATGCAAGTCCAGTTTGGGACTCCGCAGCAGAAAGTAACTTGGAAAAAAACCAAAGACTTGAAAACAAAATCCTTCGGATGATCGCCAACTCGCCTTGATACTTCCGAAACCAGGATATTAGACAATCGCTTCACTTCCCAAACATTCGCCCATTTATACTTAAAATTTCTACAATAATTCTGCAAGACCCATCGGATGGTGGGCCTCCTTCTAATGTTACAGTTTCTTCTCATTCCATATTTGTACATTTAATTTTTAAAGTCTTCAAAAAGAGTTTTTTCTCTCACTAAGTAATACTTTTATTTTTTATTAATTATACAATCTCTATATACAAAATGTGAGGCATAACATTTCAATGGGCATTGACCTAAATCAACGCTTCTCCAACATCAAGATAAAAGTGTGTAGCAGCGAAAGTGCTTTGTTTAAACTACCCAGAACAATAACATTTTATAAGCACATTTTTCTCTCTTTTTTATATATATACATATATTTATACATTTATTTATATATTATTAAGTGAATAAATGTATGTATGTGGGGCCTGAATGGCCGAGTGACTAGCGCTCTGGCGCTCGGTACCACAAGTTTTAGGTTTCGAATCCCGGCGGTGCTATGGATGTTTGTAGTGGTTCGGAATCCACTTTATGCGTAAGTCCCAGCCTGCATATGACTGTAGAGCGTCACAGAGCCGAATCAGACTTATCACCACATCATTCCAAACTGTAAAAGGGAAACTCATCTCTAAGCACAATGATGTGGTGGGGGTAATGATAGCAGTGGTTGATATTTGTAGTGGCGTTTTTGTAGTACAAAATGGTGGTAGAGTTTCAAGTTGCCTCTGTACCAGTTCTTTAGTTTTGTTTTGTGTTCTTTATATAAGTAAGTTCTCGTTATATATTTCTATTTTCGAAAGAATTGTTTATTCTGAACTGCTAGAATATAAATAATTGCAGAAAAGCAATGCAATTTTTAAAAAAATTGCCTCAATTTTAAAAATTGCCTTCTTTATTGCCTGCATTAAACTCAATGGCTATTTCCATATTTTATACAATTTAAACATATCGATATGCGAAAGGTAACTTTGTGGGAAATCTTTAACTTAGGTTACAGCTATGAATTTAAATGATATCCTTTACTTACCGCTCCGACGAATCCGGCAGCACCTGTCACAAACACGGACTTGCCGTCGAACACCTCCGCTATCCGGGGGCCGGACATCTCGCTTCTATCCTGCGAACTGGGGGACATTTTTCCAACGAGGTGCACCTCAGAGAACGAAGTCTGCGAAGAAAACGGGACATTTTTTTAGAAGGCGCCCTTTATAAGGAAAACAAAATTGGGTGTATTAATGACTTCGGCATAATGAGCGGCCTTCTATTTTTAAAAGGAAGGCCTTTCATCCTTTCAGTGAACATGATAATCAAATTAGCAGAACAATAATGTCTTTTCAATTAGCTATGTATCCTATTTATAGAAAGTAAAACAATTTTGGTTTCCATTAAACTTTAATTCCATTCCATTAATTTTGGTTTCCATTTCCATCCATTTTTTTTAATCTCAGAAATAAGTTGGTAATCATCGTGAAAATAAAGAATTACTAAAAACCTTTTATTTAGGAAGTCAACAATCGAATATGAAGAACCATATATTTAACCAGGGATGGCCAACCCACGGGCCACATGCGGCCCACCTTGAACGTGACATTTATCACATTTTTACAAAATATGTTTATTTAATAATGGCCAAAGGAGTGAAAACCAATATATTAAAAAATACATTATTTGTGTATCCATATATTCAAAAATGAACTGTCGAATCATATCACACTAAAATGAAATATAAAAAACATATAAATATAAGCGAAATATAAAAAATGAAATCATTGAAAAATATTTATTTGACTAGTGCGATATCTGTTTCTCCCCTCTTTCACTTAGCGTTTGCAAATCGATCTCCATGTGGGTGTTTGCACATCGTAATGGGTGTTGCTTCTGTTATGTTTCAGCGTGTTTCGTGTTGGGTCAATTTCTTTTTCGAAAAAAATGATTCGCAGGTGTCAGTTGAACCAAAAGCGCTGACAACTTCAACTAAGTGTTTGGTTTGCTCTCCTATCAACAATCAACTGTGCGCATCTAGGGATGGTCACTGAGGTCACTTAAAGTGAAGCATAGAACCTGTCACATTAGATGTTCCTAGATACACGCGCGTCGTGAGTTCGCAGAGAATCATTTAATTATTCTCTGCGAACTCATAACTGTAAACTCCTCTATAAAACGCAATACGCAAGACTATTATTTTAAAATCAAAGTTCATTTTTTCTCATCCTTTCGACAGTTCATTTTTGAATAGAGGGGTGCACACATGATGTATTTTTTGAATACATTTGTTTTTCACTACTTTTAGACATTCTAAAATGAATATATTTTGCAAAAGTGTGATACATCTCACGTGCCGGAAAAAATATTCAAGGCGGGCCACCCCTGGTCTAACGCTTCTCGAAACGTATCGTTTCACAATAAATCAATCTGTGGATCCGCACAAAAGCGTCGAATTTCCACACACCATTTATAATATTCATTTAGTGAAACTGTGAATTTGTGACAATTAATTGAATTTAAATTACATTTCTGTCTCCTCAAGGTCATTTCGTAAAGAAGCAATCATTTCTCGGAAGGGGCAATCGCAACGGAAATAACACATGAGTGTTCCTTTTATTCGAGCATTCAGTTGCCAATCATTTGCATGTTTCATTCTTCAGCAAGCGAATTTCATTTGTAATACAATTAATAATTCCGGTTTATTCAAATGTTGTTTTTTGATTCTTGAATGGATGATTTTCTAATGATGTGTAATGAGACTTTTAAATCTATGAATAGGTTTAAGGCTTATTATGGCAATAGGCATTTAAGGAACTGCCTTAAAAAAAAATTAACGATGCCATTTTTCGCTTGGTCTTGACGGCCGAGTAATGGAAATTCATTGTCATTCTTTGACTTCTGTATATATATATATTCCACTAATTAATTTATAAAATGTAATATATGCTATATACTATTATTGATTTACGTACAATAAGTAAGCAAATGAAGGTTTTTTTACCTACATTTTTTATATTGTTCTTATTCTTGTGTACCATTCTTTCTATTAATGTTATGAATTAGCAATACATTTAAGGGGCCTGAATGGCCAAGTGACTAGCGCTCTGGCGCTCGGTAGGTTTCGGATTCGAGTCCCGGCGGTGCCATAGATGTCTGCAGTGGTTCGGAATCCGCTTTCAACCGTAGGTCCCGGTCTAACACTATCGTAGAGCGTTGCGGGGGTTACTCCGCGCCCGTATCTTATCTTCACGCACCGCTTGGGTAGTGCTAAGGGAGTATTGTCGGTGCAGCGCTTGCCTTAAGGCATCGAAGACAACTGTCTAAATGCTTACCAGCTGCATTAGAACAAAAAAACAAAAAAATAGCGTAGAGCGTCACAGAGCCCAATCAGACTTCTTTTCACCCACATTATTCCGAAACTGTAAAGGGGCAACCCAGTTCTAGTTGTGTTTGCTGTCTTGGACCCACAGTGAAATGGGATTTCATAGATTCTATTCTGTTATTACTCTGGCGCTCGATGCGACAGGTTTCGGATTCGAGTCCCTGAGGTTCCATGGATGTTTTTAGTGGTTCGGAATTCACTTTAAACCGTAGGCCCCGGTCTAAAATGAACGTTGGGCGTAGGGGTAAAAATCCTATCCAATAAAAAAAGAAAACATCTCCTGTCTCGAAATCTGCCGGAAGTCTTTGCCCACCTCGGGGCTGTTGTGCCACTGATGATGATGATGTTTCCGTTTAAAAGAATTCAAATGCGTGACGAAATGGTTGTAGGAATCCGGGAGAATTTCCATTCCAAAAAAGGGAATCTTTCCTATCTTTAGTCTGACAATGGCGAAATCACGTCGTATCTTATCACTTAGAGCCTATCCCCCCCCCACCCCCGACCTGCATTCCAAAGTGGTAGTTGTTGGGAAATCCAAGATGCCGCACTACCAGAACAAACTGTTACTATTCAAACAACTTTTAAGACCCATCCTTACTTACGCGACCCCCATTTGGGGTATAAACAGCAAAAACTAATAAAAACAAAGTACAAATAATTCAAAATAAATAACTTCGGATTATCAAGGGTGCTCCCTGGTTCGTACGTAATTCTATTCTTCACAACGACTTTCATATTGGAACTCTGGACACCCCTATTACTAAACTTTCAAGAAAATTCTTTTGTTATGTAGCTAATCGCAATAACCCGATTATTAAAGCTCAAACCAACATTTTTACTCAGTGTAAGGGTAGATACAGCTATCCCTACGCAACTTCAAAATGGAATCGAAGTTTAAAAACACCTTAAATTGTATATTTTTTTATTTAATTGCAATATCCATTTTGACCTTTTTTTTATTACATTCGTTTGTTCATCGCTCCAGCTCATCTTTTTTAATTTTTTTTTCTTCTTCTCAGGCAATATTCTTCACTATTATTATTGTTATTATTTTTTCTCCATGTCAAGCATTTTCTCTAATTTTTATTATTCATGTTTTTCTTATACCCAATTTTTCGAGCAGACGATCACTTCGCGATCAGTTACTCTTCTAAACTATCCAACTCTAACTTAGTAGTAACTTCTGGAGTTCCCAGAAGTTATTAACAGTTGAAGATAGAAAAGTTGTAATAATGAAATCAACTACTTGATACAACCCAAAGAAAAAAGGGAAATTCATTAAGTTATCATAAAAGGACGCATAACTGGTTATCCATGAAGATTTAATGACTGAAAAAATTTAACTCTCTATTATGGCACATAAGAAAATATCCAGTCAACGGCCGTACCATGCTGAATATACCGGTTCTCGTTAGATCACCGAAGTCAAGCATCATTGGGCGCGGTCAGTACTTGAGTAGGTGACCACCTGGGAACACCGCGTGCCGTTGGCATTCACACATTTGGGACCTGAATGGCCGAGTGTCTGGTGCTCGGTGCCCCACAGGTTTCGGGTTCGAATCCCGGTGGTGCCATGGATGTTTGCAGTGGTTCGGAATCCACTTTAAGCCGTAGGTCCCGGTCTCCCATGACTGTAAGAGCGTGACGGAGCCAAAGTCAGACTTCTATCTACGGGTGCTCCATCACAACAGAAACTGCTTCCTTCCCCTTCAATCATGAGTACGTATGGGCTCGTGGGCTTGGCCAGCCAAGTGGGATAAGAAACAACACCAAGAAAATATCCGCAACATTCTTCTTTTCTTCAATCAAAAGCATTATCAAAACAAAAAACGGATTTCACAATTTAAGCCACGCGCAAGAAAACTTTAATTCAACTTCTTGTAGCAAATTAGCATGGGCGAAAATTACTTTGATGAAGAAAAGCTTGGCATACGAAGATTGTCATACGCCAAGGAGATTACAAATCAAGATTTGCAAGAAGATTTTTATTCAATACTTTTATGTTAAAAACTTCGTCTCTAAATAATCTTCGTAGAATTTTAATAAAATAGATTTCGTGGAATAAGATTGGTGCGATTTCGAAACGATAAAACAAGTTGTTTGGATTAAAAAGAATTTGGTTCCTAAAAGTTTTTGGGGAGGGCGCGAAACATTTTTGGAAAAACAATTTGTTTTCCGCATTTAAAATTAACTTTTTAAAATTTGTTGTTATTAAAATTCCTAATCTTATGCTTTTTTTTGAATTCCTTCTGTCAGCTCACACTCCCCTATACATATCTTGCTCACATTTGTCAATCGTTCATGAAACACCTTTCATTCATCCACTCGAGTTCAAATTTACAATTAACATCTCAATCAAATTTACAATTACTCGAGTTACAATTTTTTTTTTTTTTTTTAACTTGCAGTGGATGACACTGGATGGGAATACAGTGTTTTCAAATATTCATTCAGTAATTAAATTAATTAATTTTAGTTTTAAGTTGTACATATCTACCAATAGAGGACGCCAGATAAACTTAAAAAAATGAATGAAAATTACTTATAAAGGACTTTTCTGCAATAGAGTGGAAAAAAAGTAGGAATTGACTTTAAAAAAAAAATTTATATTGCTTGTTTATAAACAAGCAATATAAATTTTTTTTTTTAAATTCATTCAAATCTGAATTTTTGTGATTTTTTTAGGTTATCATTTACATTGTAATAATACGATTATTATTCTTGTATAATAAAGTATAGATGTCGTACAATATTTTCATATTCTTTGACACATTGTTAAAAAGTTTTAAATTTGAAAGTGGATCGTGACCCCAAAAATGTTTAAGATTTGCTAATTTAAAACAACATAACAAAAAAAGAAGAAAAAAGAAAGGAAAAAATGTTTACTCCACATTCTGTTATTAGAATTCTACTAAAAATACTAGCTTACTAATTGCTAGTGCTATACTTAATTTTGAAGTAGTAGAAACTAATTGAAGGTTTGGTTTCCGCTGTGGCCTGAATTACTGTTGCTTTGAGAAGCTAGACCGCTCAATGGAGATTGTGACAAGATCTGTAATTGAACTGCTTAATACGACCCTTAGTAAACGTTTCTGATTCACTCATACTAAATTAAATCTGCCAACAATATACGTAATTAATTATCAATGAGAAAAATCAATTGCCTTGAAGTCTGATGTATGAAATTATAAAAATGATATAAATGTTAAATTTTCAAAAAATAGAGTGTTAATGAAAAATTTATAAAACACATGCATTTTTATTAATACTTAAAATGTTGTTACTTTTAGTATGCACCGTAAGTCTTGTCAGTGGCACATTTTGTTTTATTTTATTTATTTATTTATTTTTACTAAAAATTTTCTTTTTATATTATGCAATTTACAGAATTAAGGAATATTTCTCTCTATATAAAGCAACGGAATTTGTTTTTCTATCAGTCTGTATTTTTTGTAACAAAATTACAAGTCCTACATTTCTTTTAAATTATTATTTTTTTTCACCTGTCGCAAAAACGAATTTTACGAAAATGATTGCATCAGATATTTTTTTTAATTAAATGTGAACTTTTTTTTTTTTTTTTTTACGATCACTAGTTTTCACGTGTACCATAAAGCACCGGCCTTGCTTTATTCTTAAAAAAAAACTAAGAATAGCTTGGTTTGGTAAGGTCATTTTGCGCGCACATAGGGCTCATTAAACCGGGACCTATGATTCAACGTGGATCTCGAACATCCGTGCCACCGCCTGGAATCGAACCTAAATTCCGGCGCACCGAAGGTCAGAGCGCTGGCCAATTGGCCATCAGGCCGCGTTAAGAAAGGGAAATTAATTTTCACTCAACCTGATGGCCAAGTGGTAGCGCTCTGACTTTCGGTACCACAGGCTTCAGGTTCGAATCCTGGCGGTGGCACGAATGTTTGTGAGGGGTTCGGAATGCATTTTAAACTGTAGGTCCCGGTCTGTTGAGCCCTCATGTGCACAAAATGACCGTAGAGTGACAAACTAAACTAAATTGCAGCTTCTTCCCAAATGGTGCACTTTTGATACTTCGCTTCTAGTAGCATTTTCTATTGCTTCTATTTTCTTTATTTTTAACTGCTAAAAGGTATTTTACATTGCCATTGAGACATTTTTCACTGTAAATTTATCATATTTATCTGTTCATTTTCATGTAGAAGTTTGCAAGCAGATCATTATTGACAATTATCGGAAAAGTTTAAATATTTTATTTTATCGCATTTATGGAAATTCATATTTTTATTTTATTTTTGTAGTAGATCAATCACAACATAAAAAAATAATAACAGCTAATGAAAGCTTTGCCCACAATTTGTAATGGATATAAATATCGTTTTTGTTATGGCATTGTATGTTTTATAAACACACTCCAAAACCCATCTAAAAGACTCATAGAGGAAACAGAAAGTATAAATAAAGCATCCCAATTTTTCCTTCTATTACCAAAATAAAAAAGGCGTAACAGGGAAAAAAGGATTGTGAATTAAGAATAAACAAAACTATATCCGTAAAAATTAATATTAAATAGGCATCAGTTTCGGTTTTCACACCAGTGAGATGTCAAAATCATTTTTTTCCTTGATGCTCTAGTGTTGCCGGGCAAAAGGATCCCGTGATTAACAATATCAAATATACTTTTTCCATTATGTAAGCGAATATTTCATTATTTTATGTCATGTTTTTAAATAGGCGTCCTTATCAACAGCATTGAATTTCCTCTGTCGCAGCGAATAGGACTCAAATGATGCTTCTAACCTTCAAATTCCTATTTCGGAGAAAAAAAATATCGAAAACACTTTTCACGCAGTACAGTCATGATTTTAAAAAAATGAATCTTATTTTTAGGGTATCTAAAGAATAATCAGAATGAAATTAAACCTGTTCATGTATAACACAGTAACAACTAACCACTTACCTATGTACAAGGTGATTATAATCAAAGTCCCACTTTCAAAATGTTGTCAAAAAAGAACCAATCGTCACAATGAGTTCAAATTTGAACTGAAGATACTTGAAGAAAGGTTAAACGGTATGGCATCCAAAAATAGTTCCACCGATTTTTCCCATCCAATTTGGTATAACCTAGCAATGGTGGATGGGCTTTCCACTCACAGTGCCACAAGTGTGAATGACTTAGAAATCATTTTTTCCTTCAAAAAACAGAACAATCCAGCACGTTGAACACTACAGTTGGTTGAATACGCAACTCATGCTAAATAGGTTGTCATTTCGATTCAAACTATCAAGGGCAGCCGAATTCATTTTCTTTAGGCCACTTTCAACGCCCTCTATTCATACACTTTGGAACTTTTTTATTTAATGCCGTAGCGTTTCCCCCTTCTTCAAGTATCTACATTTCACATATGAATTCATTTTGACGAGTGGTTCTTTTTTGACAGCATTTTGAAAGTGAGACTTTACTTACACTCATGTCCATAAATTAAGGATAATTCAGAATCACACAAAAATTGATACTCAAAAATTGAGCTCCAGGTACCCGTTACCACCAAGAGAACACCATTGAACGACACCGTTACGGTGGTGCAGGATGGCTCGTTTGGGGACGAATTATTCTTGGTTCCAGCACTGACCTGCATGTTCAGAGTGTAACGATGACAGGCCACATCTATCGGGATGTCATTCTGGAACAACATGCACGTTTGTTTCGGGGCGCCACGGGTGCTGAATTTCTGTTTATGGATGACAACGCCCGTCCTCACCGTGCAAACATTATAGACGAATGCCTTCAATTGGAGGTTATCGCCCGTATGGATTGGCCAGCATACTCACCGGACTTGAATCCAATAGAGCATGTGTGGGATATGCTTGGCCGACGAATTGCAGCCCGTCAACCCCCTCCCACCTATCAACCGGAACTTCGGAGGGCATTGCTTGATGAGTGGTGTAATATTCCCCAAGATCAGATTGATAATTTGATACTCAGCATGCCTAGGCGTTGTAAGGGCTGTATTGCATCGTCCGGGAGACATACTCCATATTAACCATCATACTAACCATGTCATACTGTTTTTTGTAAATAGGTTGTTTTTTGAAATTTGCTCCAGGGAGTAAAAATCGCAATTTTAATTAATCATGTCAAACATATAGCATCTTTTTTGCTCTTTACCTTTTGTTTAATAAATAGACTTTACAAATAAGTCAAATTTGTTTTGCTTCTGTCTCTTTCTTTGCCTGAACTTCATTATCCTTAATTTATGGACATGAGTGTATAATTACCTTGGAGTTTTTGTTGATGTATCTTAAAATTGTCAAGATTTTTATTCAATTTTTCTTAACGCATTTTAAAATATAAAAAAATTATTTTGCTAAGTTATACTTTTTTTTATTCTTAATTTTAAAAGCCCATAATGAAAATTATGGAACGATAGTCAACTATTTTAATATGCACAGCAAAATCAGATGCAAACAAAGCTCTAAAATAGCATTCGCGCTGAAAAGGATCAGTCCTAACAAATCAAAAAGATCTTAAAAATAGAAAATTTTGCTTCAGTATTCGAAGGAACTATTAGCTGGATATCAAGAAACATTTACAAACATCTATAAGTAAAGGAAAGCACTGAAGTAGTAAAGGAAAATATATATATATATATATATACTTACGAGCTGAATAAGTCATGTAAGAAATCAGCTAAAATCCATATATATATCCATATATGTAAAGTATACGCATTCCTTGATGAAGTTGTCAAGGAATGCATATAATTTATAGCAGGGGTGGCCAACCCAAATTATCTTGGTGGCATATTTATATTATATTTAGACCCACTATAGACATTTTTATATTCATATTACAACCTGTTTTATTAGATGTTCCAAGATGCGCACGCATCATGAGTTCGCAGAATAATTAAATTATATTCTCGCAGCTCTAAAAGTTCGCAGAATATAATTTAATTATTCTGTGAACTTATAACTGTACACTCATCAATAAAACAGGCAACATCTGTCCTATATCCACAAGAATGTTATTTTAAAATCAAAGTTAATTTTTTCTCATCCTTTCGACAGTTCATTTTTGGATAGATGAATGCACACATGATGTATTTTTTGAATACATTGGTTTTCACTCCTTTGGCCATTATAAAATAAATATATTTTGTAAAAGAGTGACACATCTCACTGGCCGGAAAAATGTTCAAGGCGGGCCGTGGGTGGGCTTTATAGTATACTTTATATATACTGCATACTTCATACCGTATACTTTATATATATATATAGATATATATAATGGTGAGAATATCCAGTAAAGGTTTTCCAATTTTTGTTCGGAAAAACTGATGAAGAGATCATGAATTGCGGGCCGAAACAATAATAATAGTAATAAAATAAAAAAGAAAACAAATTATAGTAAAATGAATATTATTAATATGAAGAACATTCTCAGAACAGAAAGCAGGTGAAATGGGTCATTAAGACTCGATTCGTTTTCTCAACAAAAAAAGTGTCGAAAAATAGTTTCATAAATCAGATCCTATCAATAAAATGAAGGACAACTCCACACCTATGTGATTAAATATGTTTGTCATCTGCTTAATAGTATTTAAAAGGATAAACGATTAAAATCAATGCACACTTTTAAATAACTTAATGATCCTCTAAATTTACTTTTTTTAACAATTAGCTAACACAGATTGTAAAAGTTTATCAAACATAGTTTAAAATATTTATCAATTCATTAACAATAAATGTCACAATTTAAATTTTTTATACTTAAATATAACTTTAACATATACATTTTTTATACTTAAACATTAACATAAATATTTTTAACATAATCAGTTTTTATACTTAAATATTTTTTGCATAATCATTTTTAATACTTAAATTTAACTTACTTTATACTTAATTTTTTTAAATTAATATATAAAAATATAAAAACAGAAATTAGATTAAACCCATGAACAAAAACAGTTTTTGATTATATTCCAGTTTGCTCCCGGCATATATATTGGAACAGAATTCTGCAGCAAATGAAAACTCATTTATTTAAATTTAAGTATTAAGAATGCATAAAAGAAATGAAGGTGCTTACTGGTTTTGGATGAAGGGAAATCCGTTGGTGTCCAAAATCTAAAGAAAGAAAAAAAGAACGCCTAAGTACTGACAAAAAGTCTGTTAGGACCTTTTCCCCGACTGCAGTATTCGGACAGTACCACTGACTCTGGAGGATGGCAGAGAAGTGGCCCAAGGTCAAGAGGGTCCAGTTGGCAAATAACTCGTTTCTTTTTCTTTCTTTCTTTTTTTTTTTTTTTTTTTTTTTTTTTTTTCCTTTATCCTTCTCTAAAATTCCCCAAAGTTTCATGAGGGGGAAAAGTCCAGTGCTGGCTCAGGAAGGTCCAGTGATTGTAAATTCTTTTTCCCAATCTCATTCTTATCTGTCGCATTCCTTTGGTCGAGGAACGTCATGGAACATTTTTGTGTGTGGGGGATTTTATTTTATTTGTATGGAGAAATCATTATCTGCATATTTCGCAACGACTGGTCTGTTTTATCTGTGTATTTTCTAAGCACTGAGATGTTTAACAAGGCAGTATTTTAAAATAATGAAAAACATAACATGTTACGCATAAATTATATATATCTATATATTACTGTGCAGAAAAAGTAAGACCAATTATCTTCTTTTTTTTTTTTTTTTCAAAGTCTCTTTATTTATTCTTCCAAATGTATTTCATCGCCTTCAAAGGAATCCCCTCCGGACACAATGCACTTATGCCAACTTTTTTTTCCTATCCTCAATGCACGCTAAAAACTCATCGGCAGGGATGGCCTTCAAAGCGAGCGGTAATTCACGTTGAATCACTTCAATCGGTTTAAAACGAAGGGATCTTTTGAGTTTAGGAAATGGCCAAAAGACGCACAGTGTGAATACAGTGGTTGTGGAACGATATGGGTTTCATTTTTGGAGAAAAAAAACACGAAGAATCAATGCAGTGGGAGCTAGCGCATTCAGTGTTTTCGGTACCCATCGAGATTTGACACCAAATGTGGAATGGGCCGATCCTTTTGAAATTCCAGCATGATCAGCAAGGTCTCTAATTGTAAATCGATGGTTTGCAAGCACCAAATTTATAAATTTTTCCACGTGAGCTTTGTCGGTTGAGGTTGGTAGTCGACCTGAGGGCTCTTCGTCTTCAAAGCGTTCTCTGCCTTCCTTGAACTGTTTATACCCCTTCTAAACATTTCCTTGCGATATAGGAATGCTCACCGAATGCCTTCCGTAACATTCTGTACGTTTCCGTAAACAAAATTGAATGCGAGTTCTTTGTTCAATTCATCCAGGCATTTCAAAAATCGCCGGAATTAGTTTGTGAGTCTCCCGAAGCCAAGCGTAACTCAAGTACTAACAAATATTTTGACGTGAAATTTCACGCAGATGTCAAGGACAGTGCCAGCAACCTAAAAGAAGTTTTAAAAAAATGAAATTCATCCATAAGCCCCGGGAATTTTAAATTTAAAATTGGTCTCACTCTTTGGACATAATAGTATATATACACTCATGTCCATAAATTAAGGATAATGAAGTTCAGGCAAAGAAAGAGACAGAATGAAAACAAATTTGACTTATTTGTAAAGTCTATTTATTAAACAAAAGGTAAAGAGCAAAAAAGATGCTATATGTTTGACATAATTAATAAAAATTGCGATTTTTACTCCCTGGAACAAATTTCAAAAAAGAACCTATTTACAAAAAACAGTATAACAGGGTTAGTATGATGGTTAATATGGAGTATGTCTCCCGGACGATGCAATACAGGCCTTACAATGCCTAGGCATGCTGAGTATCAAATTTTCAATCTGATCTTGGGGAATATTACACCACTCATCAAGCAATGCCTTCCGAAGTTCCGGTTGACAGGTGGGAGAGGGTTGAAGGGCTGCAATTCGTCGGCCAAGCCTATCTAGCCCACATGCTCTATTGGATTCAAGTCCGGTGAGTATGCTGGCCAATCCATACGGGTGATAACCTCCAATTGAAGGCATTCGTCTACAATGTTTGCACGGTGAGGACGGGCGTTGTCATCCATAAACAAAAATTCAGAACCCATGGCGCCCCGAAACAAACGTACATGTTGTTCCAGAATGACATCCCGATAGATGTGGCCTGTCATCGTTACACTCTGAACATGCAGGTCAGTGCTGGAACCAAGAATAATTCCTCCCCAAACGAGCCATCCTGCACCACCGTAACGGTGTCGTTCAATGGTGTTCTCTTGGTGGTAATGGGTACCTGGTGCTCTCCATATGAAAGTCCGGCGAGAATCAGACTGCAAACTAAACCTGGACTCGTCGGAAAATATCACACCAGACCACTGTTGCGGTGTCCACAATGCATGCTCTCTACTCCAGGTTAATCGCAGGCGACAGTGAGTTGCGGTAAGTGGAACACACCTGACAGGCCTACGAGCATATAGACCAATGTGCCCTAAGCGTCTGTACGCGGTCTGCCTTGAAACTGTCGTACCGGTAGCTGAAGAGAGCTGACGAGACAGGTCTGATGCTATGCTCCGTCTGTTTCTTTTAGCAGTAACTGCTAAATACCGGCCCTCATTCGGCGTTGTAACTCGGGGGCGACCTGTGCTGTAACATCTACTCACATTACCATCATCTTGGAATCGTTGCCAAAGCCTGGAGATGACACTCTGGGCGATTCCAAGTTCCTCGAATACCTCCAGCTGGGTACGTCCACATTCCTGTCGTCCGATAATTCTACCACGTAAAAAATCATCCAAATGCTTCCTTTGTGCCATAACTATGCGGTTATTGCACTGAAAGGCTTTTAAAGCGCTTGTGAGCAATTTTACTTCTTTGCCATCATTCCTTATATACCCCTCTCTTACACTCTCGTCATTGTGACGTACTATCCGCGCCATCTGGTGGCTTCCTGTAATTTGCATATTCTTCTTCAAGATGTGTGTGATAATTCTACAGGTGAAATTTTTATTTTAGAGTTCAATTTTTGTGTGATTCTGAATTATTCTTAATTTATGGACATGAGTGTATATAAAAGGCATTTATACTAAGGATAGTCGTTGTTGTTCTAATGCAGCTGGCGATACAGAGACAGTTGTCTTTTACGCCGTAAGCAAGGGCTGCACCACGGTTACTCATGTAGCCTACCCAGGGGCCCCGAGTAGCTTGAAGATATGCTACAGATGCGAATAACACTACCCCCAACAAAGCTCTATGATCCTATGAGATCGCGACCTACGGTTTAAAGTGCATTCCAGACCACTACACGCATCCATGACACCGCCGGCCCTCAGGCCTCATATTTTAAAATAATAAAAAACATAAATTATCTATATGTATGCATGCACGTGTGGAAAATGTGGTTGCAGTGTATCAATCTTCTTGAGATCCGTCTTGCATAATGATGAATATTCTTCTTCATTGGTGTAACGACCCCAAGGTGGGCCAAGGCCGTCTACCTACTAGCAGAGAGAGGAAAAGTTTTTATTTTTACGGGGTAGGGTTGTCATCCATACACCCAATGTTTTACTTCCACCTACATCCATTTCAGTTCTCTCTAAGACAGTTCGTCTTCTTATAAAATTCCACCCAAGAAACGAATCCATTTCGCCACTTTCAACTAAACAGGTAATTCAAACTAAAAAATCTGCAACAGATCATCTCATCGGAAAACATAAAACAGAATTCCAAACAAACCTTGCTAAATAAAAAACGATTGACCAGACTTCCTTCTCCTTCATCAGAGTCATCATGATTCTGACATTCATGAGATACATTGAAATTGAATTCAAAACAGACTTTACTGAACGGAAAAAGATTTACAAAACCGCCTTCTCCTCCATCAGAGTCACCAGAATCTGTGTCAGAGGACAGCTCCGATACTAGCGATATAGCAGAATACAACGAGACTGAGATGATTTCTGAATTATTTCTATTTAAAATTTCATTGCACTTAATATTTTAGCCATGTGCCTTGAACTTTACGTAGTTTTAACATTACTTTTGCACAAATTATTTAAGGTGTTTTATGCGCAAATGTTTTAATCATGTCTATCATCTTAATGTATATTTTTAGACCCTACATTTGTCTTTTAAATACAATGATTGCCTTTTTTTTTACATACACAGTCCAGTCACATTAATGTGACCACCTGTCAAAAGCCAGAAATAATAATCGCTAATAAACATAAATCGCTACTTTTCTGCATTACGCCAACGATTGAAATACTTTCTGAGGCCCTAGGACATCCTTTCTATACACTCCACTGCAATGTGCCTTTTGTGATGGGTTATTTCACTTCGACGTCGAAAGTAGGCGGGGGTCACATTAATGGGACTGGACTGTGTATATTCATCATGGTTTTTAATCAAGTTTCTACAGAGTCGCAAATTTAGCTGATTTTATTGCCTTTCTGGTTTTCACCACCTTGTTTGGCGCTGCATGGCCAAATCTGGCCCTTGTGCCATAAAACCCAAACCAACCAAACCTTGATTGAATACTCATTTGATCCTTCGCGATTAAAATTCGATTATAAAAGCATAAATATTTTTTCTCTTATTCGGTCTTTCCACAAGACGAAGATTGCGTATTCGCTATTACATAGGTTATCCACGAAATGCGTATGAAAAAAGATGCATTTTTTAATATCATCTAGATCTGAATAACAAATTAAAGTGGGGTTTTCCAAGAAATTGTCTCAATATATATGTATATTTTTTTTAATTTTGATTTGATAAAAATGATTACTTCTTCGCGCTGCATAATAAATGTCGATGAATTATTCAAAGATAGTAGGTTTTTTTAATTTCTGTATTACAGCCTTATTTTATTCATATCAGAAAAATTTTATTTATTTATGTATTTTTTTTTTTTTTTTTTGCTTCAGTGAGATGTGACCAGCATAATGAACGATGTGAAATGAGCAATAGAAATACTAAATCGCATCATCATATGTGCATTCTTTTTAAGAATGTTATTGAAATTTTTATGAAAGTTTTTGATATATCAAAACAGGAATCAGAATTTAACTTTAATTCAGTAAAAAAACAAGTAATATAAAAAAAAAAAATTTTAAAGTCAGTTGCTACATTTTTTTTATTGTATTGCATAAAAGTAATTTACAAATAAAGTTAACATTTTTCTCTTACATCTGGCGCCCTCTATTGGTAGATACATGCAACTTAAATCTAAAAAAAAACTAAAATTAATTAATTAAATTGAATGAATTAATTAATTCTTGAAAAAACTGCATTAACATCCAGTGTCATCCCGTACAAGTTCAAAAAAATGTATTTGAAGTTGAGTGGATGAATAAGAAGTGTTTCGTGAACGATTGAATATTTGAACAAGATATATATAGGGAGAGTGTGAGCTAACAGAAGCAATTGAAATAATTAGTTATATCATTTTCTTGTTGTTGTGGTTGAACCTCGGTGTGGTCTCGTGCCCTACTGATGGTATCCCAATAGCAATGTGTTCAACTCGTATGCAAATGAGGTTCGAAACCCACTAGCCGCAATGTTATAGTTAAGGCTTTCAAAAACGGGAAGACTCGATAACGATTGTGTTTAAAAAAGGTCTCGTATGGATAGTCAGGCTGCCTGGTTCAAGGAGTTTTCCGGGTTTTCTCCCATGTGACGGTTATATGCAGAGCAATTACCCCTAAAAGTCCTCGAGGAAGACACACTCCTTTCCACACCTTTCGATGGCCTATCCGGGGAATACAGGGGGATTCTAATTAAAAACCCACTTTCAAAATGTTTCAAAAAAAGATAACTGAAGATACTTGAAGAAGGGGAAAACGGTATGGCATCAAAAAAAGTTCCACCGACTTTTCCCATCCAATTGGATATGACCTTGCCGTGGTGGATGGGCTTTCCACTCACAGTGTCACAACTGTTGAATGACTTGGAAGTCATTTTTTCCGTCCAAAAACAGAAACAATCCAGCACATTAAACACTGTCGTTGGTTGAATGTGCAACTCATGACAAATGCGTTGTCATTTCGATTCAAAATATCACTGCCAACCCAATTCAATTTCTTTAGGCCGCTTACAACGCCCTCTATTCATACACTTCGGAACTTTATTTGATGCCGTACCGTTTTGCCCTTCTTCGAGTATCTCCGGTTCAAATTTGAGCTCATTGTGACAAGTGGCTCTTTTTTTTACAGCATTTTGAAAGTTTTTATTATAATCATCGTGTTCATTAATACAGATCATAGCACATGAATGGCCCGAAAAATGTCGGGAGTCATAAGTTGGTATGAAAAAAAAATCCGAGTCGAGAGGCGGAAATCTTTTGGATAACACCTCGCCCCTGAAATAAAGAGTCTCAATTAAAAAAACACTTTTTTCCCCCTTCTATTTTATACTACATACCGAAAGATTTCACGAATAGGAAATGATGAAGAAAAACACGATGAAATAGTTATTTACGAACAGGAAAATTGAACAGGAAATGTTAATGAACAGGAAAAATATTTCAGAAGCACTTGCTGAATTAACTACTATAATTGCCAAGTGTGAATATTTTATTTTTAATGATGCCCTTTGACCTCAGATCTTCTTTATTTCCTACTGTTCCATTGGGAAGATTTTGATATGTTCATTTTTCAATGATGAATCTGCATCCCTTTTTTAATAGTTAATTCTTAACTATATAACCATAATTTAATTTTAAATTTATTACTAACGTGATATTCAAGAAATAACAGGCACGGGTTTTGAATCAAATTTTCAAGGAACCCTCTATGGGTTCGTGGACTTTCTTAAAGGGAAGGGTGGTGGATATTGTGGAGATGGATTAATTCGGGAGGGGAAATTCAGGGGGACGGTATAATTCAGATGTATATATATAAATGCTATAAAGATCCAGATATTATAAAATTTATTAAGATCAATAGTTTAAACTGGGCTGCTCATATATTTAGAATGAATGACATAAACCCTCTAAAAGGGCTCGTTTCGGCAAATCCACAGGGACAAAGAGGAAGAGAAAAAGCCTTACAACTGCTGTTGGAACAACTGAATACTTATAGATTAAATAGTGTTGTCATCCAGGAAAGCAGATGTGTTGGTCATGGAACGTTGGAAAACCAAAATCATGTGATTTTTTAATGATTTAAACCCTTGAAAAGGCTCGTTTTGGCAAAGCTTACAGGGGCAAAGAGGAAGAGAAAAAGCCTTACAACTGCTGTTGGAACAACTGAATACTTATAGATTAAATAGTGTTGTCATCCAGGAAAGCAGATGTGTTGGTCATGGAACGTTGGAAAACCAAAATCATGTGATTTTTTTAATGATTTAAACCCTTGAAAAAGGCTCGTTTTGGCAAAGCTTACAGGGGCAAAGAGGAAGAGAAAAGCCTTACAACTGCTGTTGGAACAACTGAATACTTATAGATTAAATAGTGTTGTCATCCAGGAAAGCAGATGTGTTGGTCATGGAACGTTGGAAAACCAAAATCATGTGATTTTTTAATGATTTAAACCCTTGAAAAAGGCTCGTTTTGGCAAAGCTTACAGGGGCAAAGAGGAAGAGAAAAAAAAAGCCTTACAACTGCTGTTGGAACAACTGAATACTTATAGATTAAATAGTGTTGTCATCCAGGAAAGCAGATGTGTTGGTCATGGAACGTTGGAAAACCAAAATCATGTGATTTTTTAATGATTTAAACCCTTGAAAAGGCTCGTTTTGGCAAAGCTTACAGGGGCAAAGAGGAAGAGAAAAAGCCTTACAACTGCTGTTGGAACAACTGAATACTTATAGATTAAATAGTGTTGTCATCCAGGAAAGCAGATGTGTTGGTCATGGAACGTTGGAAAACCAAAATCATGTGATTTTTAATGATTTAAACCCTTGAAAAAGGCTCGTTTTGGCAAAGCTTACAGGGGCAAAGAGGAAGAGAAAAAGCCTTACAACTGCTGTTGGAACAACTGAATACTTATAGATTAAATAGTGTTGTCATCCAGGAAAGCAGATGTGTTGGTCATGGAACGTTGGAAAACCAAAATCATGTGATTTTTTAATGATTTAAACCCTTGAAAAAGGCTCGTTTTGGCAAAGCTTACAGGGGCAAAGAGGAAGAGAAAAAGCCTTACAACTGCTGTTGGAACAACTGAATACTTATAGATTAAATAGTGTTGTCATCCAGGAAAGCAGATGTGTTGGTCATGGAACGTTGGAAAACCAAAATCATGTGATTTTTTAATGATTTAAACCCTTGAAAAGGCTCGTTTTGGCAAAGCTTACAGGGGCAAGAGGAAGAGAAAAAGCCTTACAACTGCTGTTGGAACAACTGAATACTTATAGATTAAATAGTGTTGTCATCCAGGAAAGCAGATGTGTTGGTCATGGAACGTTGGAAAACCAAAATCATGTGATTTTTTAATGATTTAAACCCTTGAAAAAGGCTCGTTTTGGCAAAGCTTACAGGGGCAAAGAGGAAGAGAAAAAGCCTTACAACTGCTGTTGGAACAACTGAATACTTATAGATTAAATAGTGTTGTCATCCAGGAAAGCAGATGTGTTGGTCATGGAACGTTGGAAAACCAAAATCATGTGATTTTTTAATGATTTAAACCCTTGAAAAAGGCTCGTTTTGGCAAAGCTTACAGGGGCAAAGAGGAAGAGAAAAAAGCCTTACAACTGCTGTTGGAACAACTGAATACTTATAGATTAAATAGTGTTGTCATCCAGGAAAGCAGATGTGTTGGTCATGGAACGTTGGAAAACCAAAATCATGTGATTTTTAATGATTTAAACCCTTGAAAAAGGCTCGTTTTGGCAAAGCTTACAGGGGCAAAGAGGAAGAAAAAAAGCCTTACAACTGCTGTTGGAACAACTGAATACTTATAGATTAAATAGTGTTGTCATCCAGGAAAGCAGATGTGTTGGTCATGGAACGTTGGAAAACCAAAATCATGTGATTTTTTTAATGATTTAAACCCTTGAAAAGGCTCGTTTTGGCAAAGCTTACAGGGGCAAAGAGGAAGAAAAAGCCTTACAACTGCTGTTGGAACAACTGAATACTTATAGATTAAATAGTGTTGTCATCCAGGAAAGCAGATGTGTTGGTCATGGAACGTTGGAAAACCAAAATCATGTGATTTTTTAATGATTTAAACCCTTGAAAAAGGCTCGTTTTGGCAAAGCTTACAGGGGCAAAGAGGAAGAGAAAAGCCTTACAACTGCTGTTGGAACAACTGAATACTTATAGATTAAATAGTGTTGTCATCCAGGAAAGCAGATGTGTTGGTCATGGAACGTTGGAAAACCAAAATCATGTGATTTTTAATGATTTAAACCCTTGAAAAAGGCTCGTTTTGGCAAAGCTTACAGGGGCAAAAGAGGAAGAGAAAAAGCCTTACAACTGCTGTTGGAACAACTGAATACTTATAGATTAAATAGTGTTGTCATCCAGGAAAGCAGATGTGTTGGTCATGGAACGTTGGAAAACCAAAATCATGTGATTTTTTAATGATTTAAACCCTTGAAAAAGGCTCGTTTTGGCAAAGCTTACAGGGGCAAAGAGGAAGAGAAAAAGCCTTACAACTGCTGTTGGAACAACTGAATACTTATAGATTAAATAGTGTTGTCATCCAGGAAAGCAGATGTGTTGGTCATGGAACGTTGGAAAACCAAAATCATGTGATTTTTAATGATTTAAACCCTTGAAAAAAGGCTCGTTTTGGCAAAGCTTACAGGGGCAAAGAGGAAGAGAAAAAGCCTTACAACTGCTGTTGGAACAACTGAATACTTATAGATTAAATAGTGTTGTCATCCAGGAAAGCAGATGTGTTGGTCATGGAACGTTGGAAAACCAAAATCATGTGATTTTTAATGATTTAAACCCTTGAAAAGGCTCGTTTTGGCAAAGCTTACAGGGGCAAAGAGGAAGAAAAAAGCCTTACAACTGCTGTTGGAACAACTGAATACTTATAGATTAAATAGTGTTGTCATCCAGGAAAGCAGATGTGTTGGTCATGGAACGTTGGAAAACCAAAATCATGTGATTTTTTTAATGATTTAAACCCTTGAAAAAGGCTCGTTTTGGCAAAGCTTACAGGGGCAAAGAGGAAGAGAAAAAGCCTTACAACTGCTGTTGGAACAACTGAATACTTATAGATTAAATAGTGTTGTCATCCAGGAAAGCAGATGTGTTGGTCATGGAACGTTGGAAAACCAAAATCATGTGATTTTTAATGATTTAAACCCTTGAAAAAGGCTCGTTTTGGCAAAGCTTACAGGGGCAAAGAGGAAGAGAAAAAGCCTTACAACTGCTGTTGGAACAACTGAATACTTATAGATTAAATAGTGTTGTCATCCAGGAAAGCAGATGTGTTGGTCATGGAACGTTGGAAAACCAAAATCATGTGATTTTTAATGATTTAAACCCTTGAAAAAGGCTCGTTTTGGCAAAGCTTACAGGGGCAAAGAGGAAGAGAAAAGCCTTACAACTGCTGTTGGAACAACTGAATACTTATAGATTAAATAGTGTTGTCATCCAGGAAAGCAGATGTGTTGGTCATGGAACGTTGGAAAACCAAAATCATGTGATTTTTAATGATTTAAACCCTTGAAAAAGGCTCGTTTTGGCAAAGCTTACAGGGGCAAAGAGGAAGAGAAAAAAGCCTTACAACTGCTGTTGGAACAACTGAATACTTATAGATTAAATAGTGTTGTCATCCAGGAAAGCAGATGTGTTGGTCATGGAACGTTGGAAAACCAAAATCATGTGATTTTTTAATGATTTAAACCCTTGAAAAAAGGCTCGTTTTGGCAAAGCTTACAGGGGCAAAGAGGAAAGAAAAAGCCTTACAACTGCTGTTGGAACAACTGAATACTTATAGATTAAATAGTGTTGTCATCCAGGAAAGCAGATGTGTTGGTCATGGAACGTTGGAAAACCAAAATCATGTGATTTTTAATGATTTAAACCCTTGAAAAGGCTCGTTTTGGCAAAGCTTACAGGGGCAAAGAGGAAGAGAAAAAGCCTTACAACTGCTGTTGGAACAACTGAATACTTATAGATTAAATAGTGTTGTCATCCAGGAAAGCAGATGTGTTGGTCATGGAACGTTGGAAAACCAAAATCATGTGATTTTTAATGATTTAAACCCTTGAAAAAGGCTCGTTTTGGCAAAGCTTACAGGGGCAAAGAGGAAGAGAAAAAGCCTTACAACTGCTGTTGGAACAACTGAATACTTATAGATTAAATAGTGTTGTCATCCAGGAAAGCAGATGTGTTGGTCATGGAACGTTGGAAAACCAAAATCATGTGATTTTTAATGATTTAAACCCTTGAAAAAGGCTCGTTTTGGCAAAGCTTACAGGGGCAAAAGAGGAAGAGAAAAAGCCTTACAACTGCTGTTGGAACAACTGAATACTTATAGATTAAATAGTGTTGTCATCCAGGAAAGCAGATGTGTTGGTCATGGAACGTTGGAAAACCAAAATCATGTGATTTTTAATGATTTAAACCCTTGAAAAAGGCTCGTTTTGGCAAAGCTTACAGGGGCAAAGAGGAAGAGAAAAAGCCTTACAACTGCTGTTGGAACAACTGAATACTTATAGATTAAATAGTGTTGTCATCCAGGAAAGCAGATGTGTTGGTCATGGAACGTTGGAAAACCAAAATCATGTGATTTTTTAATGATTTAAACCCTTGAAAAAGGCTCGTTTTGGCAAAGCTTACAGGGGCAAAGAGGAAGAGAAAAGCCTTACAACTGCTGTTGGAACAACTGAATACTTATAGATTAAATAGTGTTGTCATCCAGGAAAGCAGATGTGTTGGTCATGGAACGTTGGAAAACCAAAATCATGTGATTTTTTAATGATTTAAACCCTTGAAAAAGGCTCGTTTTGGCAAAGCTTACAGGGGCAAAGAGGAAGAGAAAAAAGCCTTACAACTGCTGTTGGAACAACTGAATACTTATAGATTAAATAGTGTTGTCATCCAGGAAAGCAGATGTGTTGGTCATGGAACGTTGGAAAACCAAAATCATGTGATTTTTTAATGATTTAAACCCTTGAAAAAGGCTCGTTTTGGCAAAGCTTACAGGGGCAAAGAGGAAGAGAAAAAGCCTTACAACTGCTGTTGGAACAACTGAATACTTATAGATTAAATAGTGTTGTCATCCAGGAAAGCAGATGTGTTGGTCATGGAACGTTGGAAAACCAAAATCATGTGATTTTTTAATGATTTAAACCCTTGAAAAAGGCTCGTTTTGGCAAAGCTTACAGGGGCAAAGAGGAAGAAAAAAAGCCTTACAACTGCTGTTGGAACAACTGAATACTTATAGATTAAATAGTGTTGTCATCCAGGAAAGCAGATGTGTTGGTCATGGAACGTTGGAAAACCAAAATCATGTGATTTTTAATGATTTAAACCCTTGAAAAGGCTCGTTTTGGCAAAGCTTACAGGGGCAAAGAGGAAGAGAAAAAGCCTTACAACTGCTGTTGGAACAACTGAATACTTATAGATTAAATAGTGTTGTCATCCAGGAAAGCAGATGTGTTGGTCATGGAACGTTGGAAAACCAAAATCATGTGATTTTTAATGATTTAAACCCTTGAAAAAGGCTCGTTTTGGCAAAGCTTACAGGGGCAAAGAGGAAGAGAAAAAGCCTTACAACTGCTGTTGGAACAACTGAATACTTATAGATTAAATAGTGTTGTCATCCAGGAAAGCAGATGTGTTGGTCATGGAACGTTGGAAAACCAAAATCATGTGATTTTTTAATGATTTAAACCCTTGAAAAAGGCTCGTTTTGGCAAAGCTTACAGGGGCAAAGAGGAAGAGAAAAAGCCTTACAACTGCTGTTGGAACAACTGAATACTTATAGATTAAATAGTGTTGTCATCCAGGAAAGCAGATGTGTTGGTCATGGAACGTTGGAAAACCAAAATCATGTGATTTTTTAATGATTTAAACCCTTGAAAAAGGCTCGTTTTGGCAAAGCTTACAGGGGCAAAGAGGAAGAGAAAAAGCCTTACAACTGCTGTTGGAACAACTGAATACTTATAGATTAAATAGTGTTGTCATCCAGGAAAGCAGATGTGTTGGTCATGGAACGTTGGAAAACCAAAATCATGTGATTTTTTAATGATTTAAACCCTTGAAAAAGGCTCGTTTTGGCAAAGCTTACAGGGGCAAAGAGGAAGAGAAAAAGCCTTACAACTGCTGTTGGAACAACTGAATACTTATAGATTAAATAGTGTTGTCATCCAGGAAAGCAGATGTGTTGGTCATGGAACGTTGGAAAACCAAAATCATGTGATTTTTTAATGATTTAAACCCTTGAAAAAGGCTCGTTTTGGCAAAGCTTACAGGGGCAAAGAGGAAGAGGACGATCCAAATTGCGACGGATAGACGCAATTGAAAAAGATTTTGCTGCACTAAAGATTAAGAATTGGAGGACCCTTGTCACTCAGAGTAACGCATGGAAATCTCTTCAAAGAAAAGCCTTGGTCCAACCTGGACCGTCATGCTATTGATGATGATGATAATTCGAGGGATTTTTAGGTAGATCCTGAATGAGAAAACACATTATGCATTATTCTTTATGCAAAGAATCATGAAAACTCAACTCAGCTCCAAAGAGCTAAGTAAAAAATCCTTTATCTTGGAATTAATGTTAAAACTAAATGTTAAAGAGACAATTCAATTGTGTCATCCAACCGTTGACAGCGATGGCTTTAGCAGCGTACCAAGTAAGTGTTGGGAGACTTCAGTCAGCACTGAGATGAAACCAGCTGGACGAAATAATACAAAAGAAAAAAAAACAGCCTGGATTGGTCAACATCTTATTGCATGATGACGCTAGACCACACAATGGGCAAATAACTGTGGCATGGAATTGGAACTACGTCATCCACCTCCATATTCACCAGACCTAGCCCCCACTGACTACCACTTCTTCCGCAATTTGGACAACTTTTTAATAGAAAAACAATTTAACTCTGATAATACTGTAAAACTGGCCCTCCAGAATTCATTGGCTCTTGTCTAAAAGGGTTTTACACCACCGCCTGAACAACCTACAACTTAAATGGCAAAACTGCATAAACAATATGGGTGCTTACTTTGATGAAAAAAAAAAAATTCCTTGTATTTGTAAATTATTGACCAATTTTGCCTTTTTTTTTAATACAAAATTCATCGTTGATATATACTTTCGCTTTTTACCCTCTTGTTTGCCGCAGAATAGCCAAATCTGGCTCTTGTGCCCTAAAACCCAGACTAACCAACATCCTTGATGTATAGGTTTGGTTTGTCGATCTACGGTCATAAGCAGGGCTAAACAGACCGGGACCTACAGTTTAAAGTGGATTCCGAACCACTACAAACATACATGGCACTGCCGGTATTCGAACCCGAAATCTGTGGTACAGAGCACTAGCCACTCGTTCATCAGGCCCCTTTATACATCGGATATATAGGATACAGATCATGTAATCCTTTTGATACGACTGCATAAAATAAATTGCAGATTGCAGTGTCTACTCTTAAAATATGTGGGATAATAAGATGCAGATAGAAAACATAGCAGTTAGATCTTGCTTAATAAATTTCTCATCCTTATCAATATTTTGATGTGATAATGATTATAAGTAGAATTCTGGACTCCTTATGAGGAATGCCATGTTTTAATTTTTAATAATTCATTTTAATCTTATGTTTTAATTTTTAATAATCAAAATTTTAATTATTAAAAACTTACATAAGGTAATTCATGTTAACTTACTCAATAACAACAGAAAAATTCGATGGAAAAAATATCACAAGAACTGTTAGAATTTTTCATTATAATTACTTTGGGCAGCGTGGACCTGAATGGCCGAGTGGCTAGCGGTCTGGCGCCCGGTACCACAGGTTTCGGGTGCAAGTCCCGGCGGTGCCATGGATGTTTGTAGGGGTTTGGAATCCCCTTTAAACCATAGGTCCCGGTCTAATAGGATCATAGAGCGTTGCGGGAGCATTGTTACTCCATGTCCGTGACTTATCTTCAAGTTACATGCGCCCCCTGGGTAATGCAAAATGAGTAACGTCTGTGCAGCGCTTGTCTTAAGGCATCCAAGACAGCTGTCTAAGTGTTTGCCAGCTGCATTAGAAGAAAGAAAAAAAAAGCATTGTGTAGCGTATGTCTGACTAACACCCCTAAGAATGAATCGATTCGTCCATTTCCGTCTTTAAACCGGATGTTTACATTTTCACACAATGGGTAGTCGAATTATACAAATATGTTTGATTCTTATAAAGCTGTTTCGTTATTAAAAAAATACAAAAATCGACCAAACGTTCAAAAACCGACAAAAAGGTATGTAAACTGACCAGTAGGAAGACAATTGGTTTTATGATAAGACTTTAGTTAAAAGGATTCACTTCTGTGCAAATTCCTTTTCATCTTTGGGTTATAAAAACTAGATAAAAGTAGAAATTGATAGCACATTCTAGAACAACTCCTTCTAAGAAACGAATGATAAGTTAAGAATTCCGAAAGTGCTCAGAACTAGAGAGTAGAGATGCTTAACAAAGAATCTTCTGGAAATATATTTTTGCAGAAATACGTAAGATGTATGACTTTCCTTCAAATATTTAATTCGAAAAAGAAAGACTAAGTGACAGAGTTATCAAGTCCTAGAAAGTTCTGATTTCAGTGGGGAAGATAAAGCTAAGTCCATAGAGAAATGTAGATTTAGATAAAGTGCTTTTTCTCGGACTCTCTAAAGCAGGGGGGCCTCGACTATTTTTCCTGCCCGTGAGATGTATCACACTTTTACAAAATAAAAATATTTTATAATGGCCAGAGTAGTGAAAACCCATGTATTAAAAGAAATGCATTATGTGTGAATCCCTGAATTCAAAAAGTAATCGTCGAAATAATGAGGAAAATTAGCTTTGATTTTAAAATAATAGTGTTGCGAATATAGGACAGATATTGCCTGATTTATTGATGAGTTTACAGTTATGAGTTCGCAGAATAAATAAATTATATTCTGCGATTCACGTGCATCTTGGAATATCTAATATAACAGGTTTTGTGTTTCACTTTAAGTGACCTCAGTGACGCAGCAATCATCCCTAGATATGCACAGTTGATTGTTGATAGGAGAGCAAACCAGATTCTTAGTTGAAGTTATTAGCGCTTTGGTTTATCAAAATAGGATTCGGATAAATTTACAAATAAACTTTAAAGTTTATTTATCAAATGAAAAGCAAATGCAAGTTGAACAGTTTTTTATTTGCTAGAAAACTTTTTGTAGCAAGTGAAGAAATGCAATATAATTTAATTTCAAATAATTTCAAGTGAGGCACATGATTTATTTAGTAGCTTAAATTTCTTAAATTTTAAATTTAAATTTCTTTAGTAGAAAATAATTTGAATGAAAATTCAAACATTCAAAGACAACATCATTTAGCATTTAAAGGCAACAAAAAACAATGCTATTTTGGAAATTTTTGCACAAATTTTTCACTTTGATATCAAACGCAATATTCTTTTACGAAACAAAGAAAAAAAACTTTATTTAGAATATGCATTTGTAATTATTCTTTTTTTATTGCAAGTAATCACAGACTTATGACGCGATTTCCTTTTAGTAATCAATTGTATAATTTAAGTCTGATACAAGTCAAAGTTTTATTTTTCTTGATTTATGTGATTTCTGTTGTAATCATTAGTAATCTCCATTAAGTTAAATTCTTTACTGACTGGTGGCGCCATCTCCTGGAGTTTTTCAACATAAATTGTACAATACAAAGAATTCCAGGGGAACTTATGGTGACTTTTAGCTTTTTATTTTTAATTTTATCTTCTATGCAATTTGGAAATCGCATCAGCTTAACTTTAACCGCTTTACCTTATTTTTATTTTGCTAACTTTTGTATTTTTTTTTTAATTTTAATTGTAAAATTCATTTTGTTTTTCTTTTATTAATTGTTGTGTTGTTGTTTCTTATCCCACTTGGCTGGCCAAGCCCACGAGACCATACGTACTCATGGTTGAAGGGGAAGGAAGCAGCTTCTGTTGTGATGGAGCACCCGTAGGTAGAAGTCTGACTTTGGCTCCGTGATGCTCTTACGGTCATAGGAGACCGGGACCCGGGACCGGGAACACAGACAGCTTGGTCTTGGATGCCTTAAGGCAAGTGCTGCATCAGACGTACTCCCTTTGCATTACCCAGGGGGCGCGTGTAACTTGAAGATAAGCCACGGACGCGGAGTAACAATGTCCCCGCAACGCTCTACGAACCTACACTGAAGTGACAAAAGTCATGGGATACCTCTTAATATCGTGTCGGCCCTCCTTTTGCCCGGCGAAGTGCAGCAACTGGACGTGGCATGGACTCAACAAGTCGTTGGAAGTCTTCTGCAGGAATATTGAGCCATGCTGTCTCGATAGACGTCCATAATTGTGAAAGCGTTGATGGTGCAGGATTTTGGGCACGAACAGACCTCTCGATGATGTCCCATAAATGCTCGATGGGATTCATGTCGGGCGATCTAGGTGGCCAGATCATTCGTTGGAATTGTCCAGAATGTTCTTCAAACCAATCGCGAACAGTTGTGGCCCGGTGACAGGGCGCATTGTCATCCATAAAAATCCCATCGTTGTTTGGGTACATGAAGTCCATGAATGGCTGCAAGTGATCTCCAAGTAGCTGAACATAAGCATTTCCAGTCAATGTTCGGTCCAGTCGCACCAGAGGACCAAGTCCATGCCATGAAAAAACAGCCCACACCATTACGGAGCCACCACCAGCTTGAACAGTACCTTGCTGACAGTTTGGGTCCATGGCTTCGTGGGGTCTGCGCCACCCTCGAACCCTACCATCAGCTCTTACCAACTTAAATCGTGACTCATCGGACCAGGCCACGGTTTTCCATTCATCTAGGGACCAACCGATATGCTCACGTGCCCACGAGAGTCGCTGCAAGCGATGTCGTTCTGTCAGTAAAGGCACTCGAGTCGGTCTTCTGCTGGAATAGCCCAAGAAAGCCAAATTTCTCCGCACAGTTCTAACAGACAAGTCCCTTGTACGTCCCAGATTGATTTCTGCGGTTATTTGACGCAGTGTTGCTTGTCTGTTAGAATTTACGACTCTTTGCAGTCGTCGCCGGTCTCGGTCGTTAAGTGCAGGCTGTCGACCACTGCGCTGTCCATGGTGGGATGTTGGGATGTTATGCCTGAAATTTCATACTCTCGGCCCACTCTTGACACAGTGGATCTGGGAATGTTGAATTAGCTAACGATTTCCGAAATGGCATGACCCATGCGTCTAGCTCCAACTAACATTCCCCGTTCAAAGTCTGTTAATTCCCGTCGTGTGGTCATCATCACGTCAAAACCCCTTCACATGAATAACTTGAACAGAAATGAAAGCTCTGCGAAAGCACTGCGCATTTATACCTGTTCTACGCGATGCTACTGCCATCTGAAAATTTGCATATTGCTATCCCATGACTTATGTCACTTCAGTGTATTAGACCGGGACCATTAATTGTTGTAAATACAGATTGTTTATTTTTATTGCATTTGTGCGGATGGGGAGGTTTATTAAGGCAGAAAGTTTGGAGAGAACATCGACACGCATATTGAGAATATATAAAGTAATAGAATTTTTCGTTATTTTTTGTTGTTGCTAAGGTACATTTACAGTAATATTCGATATTGCTTGGTTCAAGGTCTGGATTGCAGAGAGAGAAGGAAAATCACCTATAGAATAAAGTTATAGGTAGGAACAGTGGAGATTTGATAGGGTTGAGGTGTTGCTCGGTGGAGATCTTAGAATGCTCATTTGCTGAGTTTGTTGTTTCCTTTTTTTTCCTACCCTTCTTTTTTCCCCTAGTCGTCAGGAAATTTGACAGTAATTCTCATTTGGAAGGAAGTGCTGGGATGAAGTTTGCTGGGTTCTTAAGATAACCCAAGAAATTTTCGGTGTGGTTACCCGAACATCGGATCTCCATAGGCTCTGTGCACAGCATAGTGAGATGAGTGTCAGCATACTTTAAGCATCGAGTACAGAATTTGTTGAGATGGTAGAACGCTTGGCATTTGTAGTATTGACTGGGACTTTTTAAAGTCATCAGTAGTTCTACTCTAATCCTGAAGTAACACAAGTTATTTATATTGAATACTTACTTGCTGGCATTGATTATACCACTAGGAATAGAAGCATATTACAATTCCCTGATCCGATTCTCAACGGTATCACACATTTCGGGAAGAATCCCTAGTCATGAACTTCATCCATGTTGTGTGAAGTGGGGAGATCAGAAGAGAGCCCACGTACGAAACCTTTTATTTGTTTTTCTTAAGGGAGTCCATATGTATGGTTTTTTAGTTTAGATGATCGATCTTCCTAGAAAAATACTTTTAATTGCCCTCCATTTAATCTACCCTCGATTCTTGAGTTGGAAAATTTGTTAAACTCATCCATTAGTTCTGATGTATTCGAAGCTTCATCAGTGAAGATAGCAGGGATCATATCTTAAAATAGGGGGAGAAGACTTTTGGGGGTTCTGGTACAATTTCCGTTTTATTTTTGTCTTATCACATCATCCGAGATATAATTGGGATTTTTGCTGGAGGAGATGCCTTCAACATCGCTTGGAGAGAAATTCAGATTTTTCTCTGGGTTGAACTAAGCAAATTTCGCAGAAGTAGTTAGGATGTCAGACTTTAATATATGAAAGTTTTTTGATTTGAGAAAAGTTGCTTCCTTTCTTTTGAAAACATCGCTTCTTCTTGTTCGACGAATTTTATTTATGTGGAGAATAGATTGAAGCAGATTGTAAAAATTAAAGCCTGAAATTATTAATAATCTCCATTGATTTCCTCGAGATCTTGCGAGTAATTCGGTTCAAATGATAATTCAGAATTATTTCTATATGAGGGATGGCTAGTTTCTAAAAACAGCTTTTTTTAAATGTTAGCAGTATGTTCAATCAAGCTGTTGCATTCTACGGTAGAGGTTGATCTTTCAATGTTTTTAACGAAATAAGCAAAGTTGAAATTTTTTACAAGACCAAAAGTAACAGGATTAGACTCTCGATATCATTAAGTTATTGTCCCATAGCGGGAATTGACTTATTGAGAGTATTTATGATTAGGATAAATAAAAAAAGGGAAAAAATCCGTTTAAGAAACGAAAGAATACACTTATTTTTAAAAATATATAAAATTCAACGACTGAAGACAAATATTTATCAAAAATTTGCTCAGAGAAAAGAGCAGTCAGGACTAAACAGATTTGGACAAGTACAGGCAAGTTCACTAAGAGAGTCTAGAAACACATTTTAACTATTCCGTAGCATTGGAGAGAATATTAAGTCCTCATTAAGTGTTTAGTTATAAAATAAATTTATTTTTATGTTTTATCCTCTGTTTTGGCAGTGCAACCCTGTGATAGTTGAAGTCTCTCATAATTCATTTACGCCCTTCCTCAATAGCATAATCACAACTACCAATTGGAATATTTTTACTAAAATTCTCTCTCAAAGCATTCCTGGTAATCCAGTCATCTCCAATATTCAAGATATTGACAAATTAATTGATAAATTTAACTATGCTGTTACTTCTGCTATCAACCTTGCTAGCAAATCTAAAGAACTCAGTACACCACACCAAAAACTTCCGACTGAAATCACCTCTAAAATTGCGGAAAAAAAACAGAATTCGAAAATTATGGCAAGATACCAGGTTTCCTCCGTTCAAGCAATCCGTCAACAAGCTTCAAAAAGAAATAAAGCAAATGATTCACAAATTAAAAAATGACAGATGGAATGAATTTTTATTAGGTCTAAATCCAGAAGATAATTCTCTCTTCAAAATTAACAAACATTTTACCACAAAATATCCCAAAATTCCTCCACTGGTTGGATACTCAGGTCTTATATTCTCATCTTCTGATAAAGCGAACTCTTTTGCTGAAAACCGTGAACTCTCCTTTCAAGAAAACACTGAACCTTGCGATTACTCACAAATTGAGCATATTGAAGATACAGTAACTTCCTTTCTAGCTGATCATCAAAATTATCATAACAATTTTTTTTTCTCCATCTGACATAATTAACTTAATCAAGAATCTCAACATTCGGAAATCTTCTGGACCTGACAACATTCCAAATAAAGCCTTAATGTGTCTTCCCCTTAATGCCATTACTCATCTTGCAAAAATCTACAACAGCTGTACTAAATATCACTACTTCCCTCCTATCTGGAAAAAAGCAAATATCATCATGTTCCCTAAACCTGGCCAAGATAGGAAATTTCCTCAAAATTATCGGCCCATCAGTCTCCTTAGCTGTGTAGGAAAACTTTACGAAAAACTCTTAGTGAAACATATTACTTCTTTTTGCGATAAAAATTCCATAATTCCAGCAGAACAATTTGGATTCCGTCAACATCACTCAACTTGTCATCAACTTCTACGTGTCACCAATATCATCACTGAAGGATATAACTATAAATTTTTTACAGGAGGTGTCTTTCTAGATGTCAAAAAAGCTTTCGATCGATTGTGGCACAATGGACTGATCTACAAAATGATCAAACTTCAATTTCCAACTTGGATCACACTTATCATTACAAATTATCTTAAACATAGAACCTTTCAAGTTCGACTTCATAATGAATTCTCCAAAATCGGTCGTATTTGTGCTGGTACACCTCAAGGAAGCGTGCTAAGTCCTATTCTCTACAATATCTTTACCTACGACTTTCCTCAGTGCACTAACATTTCCACTTGCCTATTTGCTGACGATTCTGCTGCTCTTGCCCAAGGTGCTTCTATTCTTTATGTCATCAATACTCTTCAAAATTTTCTGAATATCCTAGAGGATTGGCTAACTAAATGGCGCATCGCAATTAATGTCTCTAAATCTCAAGCTATCATTTTCCGAAAAGGACACGCCAGACAACCATATATTAATCTCTCCCTTTTTGACCAAGAAATTGAATGGGCAACTAATATTAAATATCACGGCTTAATTATAGACAATAAACTTACGTTTCGAGCTCATATTCAAAAAATCAAAGAAAAATGTTGGAAAAAATTTTATCTCACTCTACCACTCATTAATAAATTTTCTAAATTAACTTTGTCAAACAAACTTCTTCTCTACAAACAAGTTCTTAGGCCTATCCTTACCTATGCTGCCCCAATCTGGGGTCTAGCTGCACAATCTAACAAGAAATCTGTACAAATTATTCAAAACAAACTTCTTCTTATTATCACTGGTGCACCCTGGTTTGTCCGCAACTCTACAATTCATCAAGATTTAAAAATTGATTCTATTGACAACTATATTACTAAACTTTCTAGAAATTTCTTCACTACCATTGCGACTCACGAAAACCCTCTCATCAAGGCACAAACTATATTTACGCAATTGAATGGAAAATACAAGTATCCTTTCTCTACTTCTAAATGGAATCGAAGCCTCAAACCACCGTAATTTCCTGCTCATTTATCGCTTTTTAGATATTTTACTTCAACGCATATTTACTGATCATACATTTCTTGTTACGTTTCCATCACCGATGATTTACATTTTCTTTACTTTCTTCTTTTTTTTCTCTCAATTCATACGATTACTATTATCTATTTATCATGACTTTTCTTTCCTTACTGCCTTCACATACCATTGAGTAGATGAACGCTTCGCGTTCAGGCACTCGACATCTGTATTCAACAATGATGATGGCAGTGCAACTTCGCTACTCTTTAATCTTCAATTCTGGCAACACTAATGCACTCAAAATCAACTTAGAAAACATCGTGAGGCCGTAGAGTAAAATTTACTTTTGAAGTTTACATCGAATTTAGAGAAAAATGGCATTAATTCGTTCAATTTCCAGAAGTTTGAGTCCAGCTGCTAGAATTCAGACTCCTATTTCGTTTGCTATTAATAGAACTTTGTACAATCATAAGGTAAAGAAATCAGTTTGTATATTGAAAATCAGTGAAATCAATTTGAAAATTGATTTCACTGGTATTTTCCCTGCAGATATGTTCTGTATAGTTTATTCGATGTTATTATATGAAAATTTCCCAAAAACTAGTGTTTTTACATTCGATATTATGATCTTTTTTCCTAACCTCTTTGTGAAATGCGTAGTTGTTAAAAGTACCGTTGTAGAAAAAGTTTATTTTTCTTATGAACAAAAATTGATTTAGATATGTGTATTTTGTTCCGTAAATGCCATAACTTTGTTGACTTTTAAAGTTAAAAATAATTACTATGTTTTATGGAATAGGTTTTTATATACTTTTTCGTTCATTTATTTATTCTTAATTGCTTTGATTATGTAAAAAAATCTTTTATTGAAATTTATCAAAATTCTCCATCATATCTAATAGTTTAAAAGTCTGCTGTTATAGCATACAACAGCACCTGTATGGTTCAATACATTTCATTCTTTTTTCTTAAGAAAAAAAAAAGTTATTTTCTGTTTAAGTTTTTATTATGTCATTATGTATGTGTTTAAAAGAAATGACTAATATTGATATTTTTTCAGAAACTTAATGTTTGGCCACCCAGTAATAAATCAAAGAATATAGTTTTAAAAATTTGTAATTGAATTAAGATGAAGTTGCATAGTTATAAACTCAAGCTAAATTATTCAAAAGAAACTGGATAGAAAAAAAAAAAAAACTTTCTTATTGTTGCCAAATTAGTCTTTGTTATAACTATATTGTAGATATTCAACAGCTTGCAATATGTTTTGAAAAATAAAAATTGTTTCTTTAATATGGTTATGATTAATTTGTCAACTTTAAAAGTATGAAAATTATTTGAGTAAAAGTAAAATTAAACAATATGAGTAATAAGTAAATATAGGTATGTTGATTAGGATTTAGATAAGTATTGTTGCTATTACCTTTTTTTTTTGTCAAGAGCAGTTAGTAAAGATAAATTATATAAACGAGATGTATAAGTTTAGTATTGGTGTGTATAAGCTTTTTAAAAAAATTTAAGTTATAGTGGTTATATTTTCAGTTCAAAATGCTGTGCGGCAGTATATATTTTTAAAACTAATATGTTTATTTTTTTTCGTATATTTAATTTAACCTGTAATAAATAGTCTCGTCAGTTGTATTGGCAGCATTTAGTTTTGAAAGATCTGTAAATTAACCCTATTTTAATAAAAACTTTATAAATTTGTGAAGAAAGACTGCTGCATTTTTTGATGTTAAGAATTGGAGCTATAATTGTGAATAGGCATTTCTGTTGACATGAATGTCTTTGATAAATGGTAATAATTTTCATAGTGTGGATTTACTGCTTATGCCCAACTTCCTTTCCCCTTATTACTGACAAGCAGGAAAAAAACTATGTAATATTACCTGATGCACAAAAAAACCTCATTTGAAGCAGGCATCTCTGTGATATTCAAATCTTCTAAAAATTAGGTAGTTGTAATCTGTGACCTGAAAGCTATCTAGACACAGTCTAATCAATTTCAATGAAGAATATTATTGTTAAATCTTCATAAAATGATGTGAATGATAAACTATTCCAGAAAATATTTTTTCACTGCAAGAGCGATATTAAGATTATTCCTTTTTTAAATTTATTGTATTTGTTTAATCAGTTACTTCAATGAATACAATAAACTTAAACTTATTTTTGTGTTCTTATATTTTCTTAAAAAACAAAAATAATTATAAAACTTCTCAGCATGTTTTTTTATTTGATTCTCATTGATTAGAAAGAATAATTGCCTGAATTACTGCCTAATTAAAAACAAATAATCAAATTCATATTATTCAGTAAACTTCTTTATACTTAAATTGTAGAATTTTGCCTAACTTAGAAATGTGTGAATCATATAAGAATATTATTGTATTCAATTAATTTAACTCTGAATTTGTTCAAAAAGAGATTTAAATATATTTGGAATAAATTTTTTTCCCTCTATTTCATTTGGAATTTTATACCTTTTTGATTTACACCATGATACATGAAAACTTTGTGTATTTCTAATAAATAAAAATTATTTTATTTTGAGAAAAAATTATTTCATATTGAAGCCGTTAAAACACTTTGCTTCTTTTTCTATAAAGAATACTTATCAATGTCAGAATACTTATCATGAGAATAAAGAGATATTATAGAATTTGAAAAGCATAATTAATGGCTTTTTTTTTTTTTTTTTAATGTTTTGGAAAGTGTGTTGTGTAGGAGAAAATGCATCAATACAATATTTATAGTAATATAATAGATAACCTTTATCTTTCAGTGTCATTAGTTTTTATATGCAATTTTTCATAATTATTATGTTCTACATCATAAGAAACGTAGGACATCATCATTAAAGGGAATATCAATATTCCTTTATTTATTGTTTTTATCAACTTAGTTTTAATGAACAATTTTTTTTTCTGCTACAGGTACTAGATCATTATGAAAATCCTAGAAATGTTGGTTCATTAGATAAGAAGGACAAGACTGTTGGAACTGGACTCGTTGGAGCTCCAGCTTGTGGGGATGTTATGAAGCTGCAGGTGATTTTAGAAAATTTTTATTTGTAATTAGATGAATGTGAAAATGTAAGCTTTAAAACAAGACAATTTATGTAAGCAGGAATAAATGGTATTGAAGTATAAAAATATATAATACTTAGTAATCTCTAAATTCCCTTGACAACATAGGGCTTCATTTTATGTTTTTTGTTCTTTATTTTCCAATTTTTTTTTAGATTTCTTTGTATTCAATATATTATTTTGTTGTATACAATTATTATAATTTGACCACAAATCGTTCGGGGAAAACTGATAAGCAGCCAAGTCAGAAGGATTAAAAAGCAGTGGCTTAGAGGAAATATCATTGAGAAAGGATGTTAATTACAATTTTAATTCATATTTTAGGTTACATGATATTAAAAGAAAATTTGGATGAAAAATTTCACTCTTAACAATTATACTTTTTTTTTTCAAAATTATTTTGCTCCATGTATATCTGAGTAGCATCTCAAAAAGAGCTTTGATTTATCCATCTCTACTATTAAACAGGATGTTTGCTGTATGTATTTATAAAATCAAAACAAGAGGAGTATATTAAAAAAGGGTGTTCTTTTTTATAATTTATTAAATGAAAAATATTGTAGATCAACTTTAAAAATTTCTTATAATTCATTTTTGGGTTTGAGCTCAAGTGGTTTAAACTTTATTATTCATAAAATAATAATCAGTAATAATTTATAAAAATATTAATCAGTAGCTCTCTAGCAACAGAATGAGTAAAAGGAAAGTCTGTAAGTAATTTATGTTGTCATGGCAATTTTTTATGCAAATAATTGTTTATTTTTTTGGTAATTTTTACAATTAAGTCAATAATTATTTGTTTAATTGGCTCATTATTTTTAAAAATAGTTTTATTATGAAAAAGAAAGTTAAATAGATCTAAGTAATTAAAGTCTGATTTTAAACTTAGATTAGAAGTTTTTTAGAGAAAGTAAAATACTTCAGGTACATTGGTGTGCTAGTATTTTGCTTCTATTTTGAGATATCATGGAACAATTCATGTTATTTTCATCTGAGGATACTATCAATTTATTTCATGATTTAAGGATAATTTTGAAATGTGTCATAAGCTGCCTTTCATTTATAATGTTTTTATAAGACACATAATAAAAATCTTCTTCGCAGATAAAAGTAAATGAAGAAGGAAAAATAATTGATGCAAAATTCAAGACTTTTGGTTGTGGTGCTGCTATTGCCTCAAGCTCTCTAGCAACAGAATGGGTAAAAGGAAAGTCTGTAAGTAATTTATGTTGTCATGACAATTTTTTATGTAAATAATTGTTTATTTTTTTGGTAATTTTTACAATTAAGTCAATAATTATTTGTTTAATTGGTTCATTATTATTTTTAAAAATAGTTTTATGAAAAAGAAAGTTAAATAATTAAAAGTTTCACAAAGTTGATTTTGATAAGATATTTAAAAATTTAAGCGAATAATTTGATCAGTTTTGTTTAAAAGACTTAGGTTAAGACAAACAAAAAACTATTTTTGAAAGTTTTAGGCCATTTTTGTGTGTCCCGTTAAAAAAAGTTTCTCCAAAATTATTCATTCATTCAATCCTCCTTTTGTGCAGTAAATTCCTGCCCAAAAGAGTGAAATTAATGAGTGTTATTTTCTTATTATTTGCATTTACATATAATTTTCTTGTTTATTATTTAAGAGAGAATTTAAATAAAGCACTTATCTAAAAAGTAAACTATATTTTTACTGTGTGTTACTAGTTTATGCATGAACAACTCAATAAGCCTGAATTGTTAATAAATTAGTGCAATTTTTTTTCTATAATCTATTAATTTTTGGTAGATAATGATTTAACTATTATGGCATAACATTATTTTCAGGTTGATGATGCATTGAAAATAAAAAATTCAGATATTGCTAAGGAACTTTGCCTACCACCAGTTAAACTTCATTGTTCAAGTAAGTTTTAAATAAATTCAGTGTTTATCTACTAAAAAGTAATTATTTGACATTTTTTTTTTTTGTTTGACTAGATTTATTGCTTGTGTATTTTAATTTATTTTAAATAAAGTAATTTTGTTTTTTTTTTACTTTAAATAATTTTTTTAAGCATTTATGTTTAGGTTTTAATGTATGCATAGATATTTTCATTGATAAACTGGCTTTTAACATTTGAATATTAATTCATAAAACAAACTGAACTTATTCTCATTTTAAAGTAGTTTAATAAATAAAATCAAATATAGAAAGTTTTTTTGGAATCTAATGATTTGTAATAATGGAGAAATGTGATCTTCCAAATTTAATTTTTTTGTAATATTTCAAATTCAAAAGCAAAAACTTGTTTCTGAATTCTCTATCAATATGTATGATAACATAATAACCTGAAAAATTTAATTAAATTGCTTTTTTAAAAAAGCTTAAAATAAAGAAGTCTCGGTGTTTGAGTTTTGAAATAACTAATTATAATTTAGCATTATTATTACAATCTTTATTTGAAATTTTATAAGAATAAATATATCATTTCGTAATTGATAATCTCTGTAAGTGAAATATTGTCATTGTGTTTTGATAATTTATCGAATGCTTCTGTGATGCATAAATATAAAATTTATTCTACTTATTTAAAAACTTATATACATTGGTTTATGTATATTAATCTTTTTATATATATATATATACATTTTTTTTTCATTATTCTGCATATTGTGTTTAAATTGTTATAAAATGAGTGAATGACAATAATATGGTGATAATAAATCACTCATTGCATCATACACATTAAGAAGAAAGAAAAAAAATTGTGATATTTATCAAGCTCTAATGATTTTTTCCATAAAAAAGATCTCCCTTCCCCACTTCATATTACAGTGTAATCAGGGACTATTATATCAGTTTGTCTTAAAAAAATTAACTTTTATTAATATGGTGAAATTCAAATTCAATAAAAAATGTAATAAAATCATTAGAATGGTTCATAAATTTATTATTAAAACAATTGTTTCAAATGAAAGTAGAAATGAAACTTAATTTTCCTATTCTCTCTTCCTTAGTGCTTGCTGAAGATGCTATTAAAGCTGCATTGAAGGATTACAAAATCAAGCAGTCGGATGAAAGTTCTTAGACGTCATTTTGCTGTAAAGAGCATAGATTACATGGAGCTTGTAAATTTGTGTAATATAGTTGATTCTCTTGTAAAACAGTGTCGTTTTTATTTCTGTCATGATGACAAACTGTTGTATGCTAAATAAAAAATAATTTTCTTTTATTGAAAAATGATTCATGCAATTTAAAACTGCTGTTTGTGCTCTCTCAATACAATAAAGTTCATTTTTATTTAGATACCATCAAAATTACCTTTTTGTTGCCATGATTGAAACATCTAAAATAGTTTGTTACATGATTATTTAATAAATTTTAATTGCATTTAATTGACCCTATGTAACCAACTGTTCTAAATACATTTTACTTTTAGCATAATGGAACTGTAAAGATGTAACTCATTTGAATAAGATTCTGCAAGTAGTTCTATGTGTGGAGTTTTAGCTCTCCCCTATCATTATGATTAATTTAATTTTTTATTACGCCAAACGTTGAATTAAATGCATGTTTTTAATGCTCCAATTATTAAAAAAAAAAAAAATTTCTCCTATCTTAAATATATAAGGGGGGAATGATTCTTTTGAAAATAATCAAATTAAAAAACTAAACATAAGTTCTGACAGTTTTAGTGTTAACATAAACATATTTAAAGAGCAAAGAAAGAAAACCACATTAAATATACACTTTTTATTAAACAATTTTTTTTCAAAAAATAAATATTTTATGGACATAAAAGGAAATTTTTTTTAGAAATGACCTATACAATTCTTGTATTTAAAAACAAAGTTTTCTAAACTATAAAAATATTCTTTATACATTTTTTTTTACTTCACATAGTATAAATCAATTATGCAACGCAGTTCTCGTCAAATCTCAATATGAAACTTGCTTCCTTGATATGTGTTCCAGATTTTTGGTACTCAAACTACACTAGATATAATGTGTAATTGAGGAGCTATCATTTTTAAATCAGAAAACTGTAGTTTCATAAGAAACTGCTCAAAATATGTTATTTGCTACTTCTTCATGCATGTCTAAATTTAGCAATTTATAAAATTACTCCATGGATGTGGGTTGAACTTTTTTATAAATTGGTATACCGTAAATGTTAAAAATGATGTTTATATATATAAGCATAAGCTTTCCTGGTTATTACTTATTTCAATTTTTATATGCTGTGTATTATTGGGCAATGTGTTTATAAAAATTCATAATTTAAAATCCTGTAGAATCACACTTTAAACGATATATATATAAAACTTAAATGTTTTACATTTTAATGAACAAGTTCTTGCAAACGTACAGTGTGTAGGTTCTTCAAAACACAGCTCTTTCAATCACATCTTAGAATTTGCAAGTTAAAAACTAAAATACCTCTCCGGCAGTATCGTAATTGTTGCACCAATGGTTAAATTTGGAATGGCATAAATTACGAAATACTTTGGACTCCAGCTGTGAAATTTCTGAAAAAGATAAAAATTTGAATGAAGTTTCTTATTTCAAACAACAATGTATGTTTAAAATTGTAATAATTCATAAATATTTAAAGCAGGAGTGGCCCAACCCAAACGATCTTGCGGGCCACTTTGGAAATGCATCCTAACTCCACGGCCAGCATATAAAATGATATATCATCACATTCGATTGACACCCACTATAGACATTTTTTGGGAGTGAAAAATTGAAACATAATGATTTAATATTATTGTGTCTACTGTTATTCTTACACGTAAACATAGGTAATATAATAATGATACTAAACACACATTGCAAAGAAATACATAAAATTAAAAACGAAATGTATAAATATAAATGAAATCATTAAAAAATATTTTACTTGTGCGATATTTGTTTCTCGACTCATCATGAGTTAACAGAATATAATTTAATTATTCTGTGAACTCATCAATAAAACAGGCCTTATCTGTCCTATATTGCAAGAATATTATTTTAAAAGCAAAGTTAATTTTTTCTCATCATTTCGACAGTTCATTTTTAAATACAGGTATGCACATATAATGTATTTTTTTAATATAATGGCCAAAATAATGAAAACCAATGTAAAATAAATATATTTTGTAAAAGTGTGATAAATTTCATGCGCCAGAAAACTCGCCGCTTGCCACCCTTGATTTAAAGCTAATATAAAATATTTTTGTGATATTTTAAAATAAAATCCTGTTTTGTAATACATTTTAAGTATTTACTTGTATTACAAAAAACTAATAAATCAATTAGTTTCACCGTTCTTTTAAAAATATGAAAATATTCTCTTTAGAATTGAAATAATTGAAGTCTTAAAACAGATCTTATCTTTTTATTGCTCTAAAGTTTTTTCTATTATTATTTCCATTTGATGTAGTTTCTGGAAAAGGGAATTATTTGTCAGAGGTTTAATATTAGCATTATCCACTGAAGAAATTTTAACACGGAATAAAAAAACTGAAATGATCAGTGTAATATTTCAAAAATTATTTTCTTACTTAGATGTATGTCCGAGTTAATATGTCAACACAATTGAAATTACTGTCTTTTTGGCCAAAAATGACATCTGTTGATTATAAAGATATTATATAATATGCAAATAGCTGTTTTATAAAATTGATTTTAATAAAATTTAAAGGGAACAAAAATGTTCACAAATTATATGCAGTGGCCTAAAATCCATATCACGAAATTCAAAAAAATTTTTTAACATATAATCTATGGATTATAAGCAGAAAATTACGATAAATAGAATTCAAGTGGGGTGTGAGGTTCAGTAAGTTATGTTTCTTTACAGTTGAACTGCTCAAAGTGATGCACGTTTTTGAAAAACAATTTGAGATGATCAGTTTTTTAATTATGCTATAATTGGGAGGGGTGTGAGCATATAAAAGTGGGCTGACGCATAGATGGCCCTACTAGTATTAAATCCATATGATTTTTAGTTAGCCCTAACCTTCAAAAGACACGTGTATAAATTTGACAGCTGTTGCACTATTAGTATGCGAGTTATAGCATTTTTAGTGTTCATCACGTGCAGTCCCCTCGGCTGACTGTCGATTGGACTCCGGTGTGAAATGATGGAGCCATGTTTCATCCATTGTCACATATCGACGCAAAAATTCGGGTTTATTACGACTGAACAGGTCCAAACACTGCTTAGAATCATCAATTCGTTGTTGTTTTTGCTCGATTGTGAGCTCGCGCGACAGCCACTTTGAACAGAGCTTTTGCATCTCCAAATATTCAATCACGATATGTCCAACACATTCCTTTGATATTTTTAGGGTCTCAGCTATCTCAATCAACTTCACTTTACGGTTATCAGAAATTATTTTGTGGACTTTGATGTTTTCGTCGGTAACAGCCTCTTTCGAGCGTCCACTGCGTGCATCGACCTCGGTGCTCATTTCGCCTCGTTTAAATTTAGCAAACCACTTCTCTACGGTTGATTTTCTGGTGCAAATTCCGAATAATGTTTATCAAGCTAAGCCTTGGCTTCAATAGTATTTTTTTTTTTTTTTTTTTTGCCAAAAAGCAATGCTTTATTAACATAGACGAAATTCCTTTTTATCCATTTTTTCAAACTAACAAAAGTTGCTTCACTAAAAATGCTATGACTCGCATATTAATAGTGCAACAGCTGCCACATTTATACAAGTGTATTTTGAAGGTTAGGGCTAACTGTGAATCATATGGATTTAATACTAGTAGCGCCATCTATGTGTCAGCCTATGAACTCTTCATCCCACCTATTATGCACGTCACAGTCGTTTGGTTTATTTTTGTGGATGAAACATAAAGTCAATATAGTTTTACATTTCTACCGTCTATTTTTACTGGAAAGATTAAACATCCAGTTGAGAGGAGAAAATGGAGGAATGTATTACTTGTCTGGCGTGCTGCGCAAAGCAATTTAAAAAAAATTTTTCTTTCAAATTTCTACAAGGATATCATAAAATAAAACGCGCAAATATGCAAAAACAATCACATGGAATAGGAATTGTACAAAAAAAAATATATTCCTTCCAAAATTACCTCTTTTCTTTATTATGCCGCTGTACTTGAAACCGCCCTATTTAGCCAATTGCTCATTTTTCACATTATAAATGGTACAACCAAAAAAAAAATGCATTTATCATAATCAAAAATGTGCATGTTATATAGAAGGAAATCCAGAAAACACCCACCGGGCAACCTGCCTGGACGCGAGACGCTTTACACACATTTCACAATCATTATCACGTCAATAAACATTATTTATTATTTTTGTAAACTGTAACTGCCGCCACTAGTGGATTCGAAGTAGTACTAACTACTACTATAACTACTATTTTAGTAGCTCTTCTGCAAGTAAGGTGAGCACGTTATCGCTTGGAAATAAGTCAGGCTATGTATAGGTTGTGTGATTATTTTTTAAGGTGTGCAAAATATTAAAATATAACGGTGTATTCATACGTACAGTACGTCTATAGAAAGTATGTGTAATATTTGGCGCCTTTGGCTACTAAAATTGTAACAATAGCGCTCTCTCTGTGGCTAGGGTTGCCATACATATAGATATGAATGTAAAAATCAAATGAGGAGGAATTTTGGCACTGGTAGGGGCGATGTCTGCTACGAGTTTGAATTTTAATAGAGATAAATATTTTTTTATTGTTTTTAAATTACAGTGCGCATTAAATATTCGCAGCAGCTTTCATATGCACTCTTTGCTTAATATGCTCTCTCTCTTATGATTTGTCCGCGAGTTGCAAGTTTTGCGACAGCGTTTGGCAACACGCGCATCTTTGAGTTTTGGTTTCAAAAAAGTCAAAGTCAGCTTCAGTCAAGCAGCTCTTAATAATATAATTATATTTCGTTGGCGGGTGGCCAACTCGCGGTCCCTCCTTGAATATTTTTCCGGGCCTTGAAATTGATCACACTTTTACGAAATATACTTATTTTAGAATGGCCAAGGTAGTGAAAGCCACTGCATTAAAAAAAATACACCATGCGTGCATCCATATATTCAAAAATGAAATGTCGAAATGATGAGAAAAAATTAACTTTGATTTTAGAATAATATTCTTGCGAATGCATGACAGATATTGCTTGTTTTATTCATGAGTTTACAGTTATGAGTTCGCAGAATAATTAATTTATATTCTGCGAACTCATGATAAATTTATTGATGAGGTTACAGGGTTTATTTATGAGTTAGTAGAATAATTAAATTACACACTGCGAACTCGTAATGCGCGCGCATCGATTTGCAAAGGCTAAGTGAAAGAGTTGAAAAACAACTATCGCACTCGTAACAAATATCATCTTATTTTATTTCGTTTATATTTATGTATTTTTTACATTTCATTTTTAGTGTTCTGTGTCTCTTTGCAATGTGCGTTTAGTTTCTTTATCATTATATCATTCATGTTGACATGCAAGAATAATAGTCAACACAAAGGTAATAACTCATTGTGTTTCAATTTTTCACTCCAAAGAACCCTTGTCCACCCTTGAACTATTTCAATGGAATGATCTCTTGCACTCTTTATGATGTGTTTCAATCTTCAACACACCATAAAATAACCGTATCGATTATTTATGAAGGATAATACCCGTTACAACATTTATTGAGTGCAATTTAGTATGAAATTATATTTCGTAAATTGAGATTTTGCTAGCTACATTTTTATAGAAATGAAAACTTATAATCACCTGTAAATCGCTTAAAGATGCAACTATCGCCCCAGAACACATGGCCACCCCAGTGATGAAGGCGTTCCATTTCGAATTCGTTATAACCAGGGGTTGAAAAAGTATCCTCACTAATACTATCGTCCAGCTCACGGAGCTGAAGAACATGGTGAGCAGGAACGAACCGGAAGACAGCCGGGTGAATTCTAGAACAGAAAAAGCTTATACACTACGTAAAAAAAGTAGAAGGACACTTGATTTTGTAACAATAACCGAAAAATATTTTATTTTTACTAAAATTTTTAATTAGAAACATTTTACAAATATTTTAAAAATACAATTTTAACATCAGAATTATGATATTCAAACATAAAATATTAATGGCAACAAATATAGTTTCTCTTTTTTGAAACTTTGTAAAAAAAGTAGAAGGACAGCATTATAATGAATGAAAAAATAGTGATTTTAATAAGGAATGTTCTTCCCATTGGCCTTTATGACTTCAAATATTCTGTTTGGAAGTGAATTGTATAGAGATTGAACTTCTGTTTGACAAAAATTGTCCCACGAGTCATTCAATGTCTCTCGAAGCTGAGTTAGCGAATCAAATTGCCTTCCATCAGCATAAATTCGACGAACTAGCATTGCCTAGTTGTTTTCCACTATATTAAGGTCAGGACTTTTGACTGGCCATGGTAAAGCATCCGCATTATTTGTTAGGAACCAATTTTTGACTCCACTCGCGGTGTGAATGGAAGCTCCGTCTTGCTGAAACTTCCACTCTTCACCCCCCCAAGTGACAGCCATAAGGAAGAAGCTCGGAATTCAGCACTTGAATGTAGTCTGTATGTTTTTACCTACCATTTCAGAAAACCGGACTTGTCCTTCCTCCGTATCCAACAGCCAACCAAACCATTAAACTCCCTCCTCCCATTTGTCGTGTTGGATAGTATTCGTCTTCATTCCCCAGACAACGCCAGTAGTGCTGATATCCGTCTGTACCGTCTAACTTAAATTTATTTTCATCGGAAAATATCACAGAAGTCCACTCTGTGGACATGTGCTCCTTAGCCCACGCTAAACGGTTATCAATGTGAGCTTGTGTCCACTTAGGATGATGTTTCCGTTTTTTGAAAATGAATTTTTTAGATCTTTTAATATAGTAGTAAACTGTTTGTTTCGTCACATGATTATGTCCTGCTTGATTTCTTGCCTTTGAAACACTTCCTTTGTTCTTCTTAAGCACAAGAACAAGTTTTCTTTCATCATGTGGTGTTAACTTTTTCGGTCTACCAGTCTTCTTTTTCTTTCCATTCTTATAAGGATTTCTGATAAAGTTTGAAACTGTATTGGGGCTTACCTGCAACAATCGAGCAATCTTTCTGACACCTTTACCATCATTTTGATATGCGGAAATTTGGCCTTTTTGAAAATCGTTCAAAGGTATTCCTTTAGGCATTTCTGAGAACGGAGAAACGGCGTAACTTTTAAACAAATTAGATTTTTTTGACAGAAAAGGATAAAACAAAGTACAAAATCACTATTTGACTAAAGAACAACTCACTAAATTAAATACATTAGCAAGCGTCCTTCTACTTTTTTTACTCATCGGAAATTATATATACTAATTTTATTATTAATATCAGTGGTGGATGTTTAATTTTTGCCTAAAATGAAGAAAAGGGTCATTAAACTAAATCTGCATAAATATCTGGTAGTTAGGAGAAAATAAGAGATACTAATTGGCAAAAAAACACTGTCCTTCTATTTTTTTTACGCAGTGTATATACAATTGTGCGTTTAGGAGGCTATTTGAATTTGAAAAGGTATTTTTATTACAAAAATATTAAAACAGGATGGTAATAGAACTGGAATGTCAAGGAATTTTATGGATCTGAAAAAAAAAAAAAAAAAAAAATCGGGGAAATTGTTAAAAATGTCTAAAATTCAGGAGAAAATGTGGATGAGGGTATTTCGCGCCAATCATGCGCGCGATAGGCGATTTCGCCTTACTATTTGTCTACATCCGAAGCCACTTAGTATCGCCAAGTTGACGATCCTAGCAACAGCTTTCAAGCACTTGGCTACTTTTTGGAATTTTATTACGATACAATGTTTATTATTTTTGGAATGACACAAGTAACGTACTTCATGATAATGTTTAGATTCAAGACCGATTCATTACTTTGGTAAAAGTGTTTTTAATTAATTAAACTTTTTTTTAAAAAACAAAAATCACAACATTAATGGAAAAAACAATTTTTTATACCTGAATCCATAACATTTATAAGGTAAAAAATTATTTTTCAATATTTACCATTATAAAAGAAACTGAATAGATCATTAAAAGTTTTAAAATTAGCTGAATAGTTGGAAGGTTAAAAAAATTAACATGATGCACGAAATTAAGCACTCACCCTCCGTCGACCTCGCGTACAGGATGAGGATCGACGTGGAGGCCATGACGGTGGCCGCGGACCACACGGTCTTGGGCGAGAAGAAGCACGTGACGAAGAGCAGGACGAGGACGGCGGCGACCTCCGTGGTGCCCGCGAGCGCCAGGCACCCCCCGCGGTCGCCCCTCGCCCAGTCAGTCAGCCCCACGGACACGAAGTAGAGGAACGAGGCGGAGAACCTGGGCGACGAAGAATCAAACATTAGACTAAAAAACGGATTCATTCCTGCTTTTTATCCGTTCATTTTAAATTGCACACTTATTCAATTCCTGTTAGCTCACACTCTCCCTCTATATATCTTGTTTAAATGTTCAATCGTTCATAAAATACTTTTGATTCATCCACTCCAGTTCAGATACATTTTTTTGAAACTTGCAGTGGATGACACTGGATTTGAATGCACTTTTTCCAAATATTCATTCATTCATTAAATTTAGTTCATCAATTTTAATTTTTTTCGATTTAATATCTACCAGTAGAGGGCGCCAGATAAACTTAAAAAAATGAATGAAAATTATTTATAAAGGACTTTCTGCAATAGAGTGAAAGAAAAGTAGGAATTGACATTAAAATATTTTTTTTATATAACTTGTTTTAATTATTAAAACAAATGCTATATAAACTATTATATGAAGTTGAATTTTTGCCGTTGTTGTAACATATGGCTTTATGGGAAACCAATGCATTACAATAAGGATCACACGCAAAGAAGGAACAAAGCAAACTTACAATAAGATAGTAATGGATAATAAGTCGGTCTCACACACACCACAAAAAGTCAAAGCGGAAGAGACTGAATATAAGGGGATTAGGCACTTTTTTCCAGTCCATGAGCACCAATTCCAATACAATTGCAAGACTTCTCCTCGGCATAGAGCCTCCCTGTTCAGTCCTGGACATTTCAAAAGATGTTCTGTATTCATTCTACATATTGGGAAAGTGTTCGAGGCGAGGACACCTATCCTGTGTGGGTGTTCCGCAAGACAATCGTGTCCGGTTCTTAATCGAAAGTTAGCAACAGCCTCTTTACATGGTCCAATGTTAAAGATTTCCCAGCTGTCTTAAATAGTGTGCCACGTTTTGCCTTCAGATTGAGTTATGAGATTAGTTGAATGCTTGCATATATCTTTATACCAGTGATATTGCAGAGAAATAGGTGTCCAGATATAAAAAATAAATATTTTTCTTGGAAGTTTTCCCGTTTAGAGACAACTTTCATTGTAAACTAACCTTTCCGATTTATTTTTTTTCCCCCTTTGCTCACGTAAAAAGTACCAAACCGCGATAAAGTGACAAAGAATGTTCCCGAGAAACTAGAAGCGGTCACTTTCATGACTAGCTACTAAGCCTACTTTTAAAAAATGTACACGTAAAAAAAAATTGCCACAGCAATCTATGCAATTCTGCATTGCAAGTCATGGTTTGGTTTGTCGCTCTACGATCATCTTGTGCCCACGAGGTCGAAACAGACTAGCACCTGCGGCTTAAAGTGGATTCCGAACCACTCAAACACATGCCACCTCCAGGATTCGAACCTGAAGCCTGTGGTACCAAAGGCCAGAGGGCTAGCTAATTGGCCATCAGGCTGCCTGTAAATCATGGAGTTGATCATTTAACATTAACTGATTGGTTTGGTTTGTCGCTCTGCGGTCATCTTGTGCACACTCGAAGCTAATTAGACAAGGTTTAATTAATTAGACAGGGAAGACATTAAACACGACAGACCTACAGTTAAAAGTGGATTTCGAACCACTCGCACACATCCATGCCACCGCCAGGATTCGAATCTGGAGCCTGTCGTACCGAAGGCCAAAGCGCTAGCCAATTAGCCATCAGGTCGCTGGTAAATCGTGGAGTTGAACATTTAATATTAGATGAAGAGGAAGAACTAGTAGCTCTATCCCGCTGATCTTGTATTGATGATTATGTAATAATAATGATGATTGTAATAATAATAATGATAATGATAATTGTAGTAGTAATAATAATAATGGTGCTGATTATTGTGATAATAATAATGATGATGATAATTGTAATAATTATGGTAAGGAATTATGTCTTGAAACCTTCTTTAAAAAGAAGAATTCGTGTCAATATCTGAAAAAGTTACGAAATTTTTACATTCTATTAGAAACTGATTTTATTATTAATAAAGTTTTTCATATTATAAAAAATGACACTAGTTAAATAAAAAAAAATAATAATAAATACATAGAAATAAAGATAACGTACCCGACTAGAAATAACAGAGACAACTCAAAAGCTCTTTTGATGCTCCCTCTTTTCCAAACTTCTTTCATTTCTTCCTAAATCAAAATAAATGGGCAATAAAAAAAAGTCATGGTTTATGAAATATACCAAAGAGTTTCAACAATTCTTAAGCATAGACCGAAACATATTTTTACATAGAAGCCAAAGATGGAAACGATACTTACCTGTTTATTCTAATAATAATAAATAATTGCAGAAAGTTGTAAATTTTTTTTGCATTCATTTCTTTAACAGACGGTGTTAAAACTATAACCTCGGAGTCAACACAACGGGCAACGGATTGAAACATTCCACGGACATTCTTTCCGATTATACATCCTTAGGTCCTTATCGGTGGCTAAAGACTTGTTTTACGAACTAATCTCCTGTGGAAGAAATCAATTGGAAACAAGTCGCGAGATCCTGGTGGGCAGATCAATGCGTCATGCGCGGAAGAAACAGCATTGCATGAAGTCGATGCTTTACTTTATAAACATAATGAATCATCTTTGAAAAAACGTGCGTTAATAAATAATGCGAAGAACTAAAAATTGAATAAAATTGGTTGTATTATTTGAAGCATTGTAAAAGAAAAAAAAATTTTTAATGAAAAAATAACTAGTATTAATAACAAAAAGTTGAACCTTTTTAACTTTTTGTGTGAAAATAATAAAAAAAAAGTTAAAAAGGACTATTTTCCAACTTTTTTTTTGCCTGTAATTTAATAATTATCCTGCCCATAATGAGCTGGAGCATTTGTATGAATAACACTTTGAATCAATCAAAGTTCGAATCATCAATCTCGAATCAACGTTACCTGACTCGAAACTGTGTTTATAGCCGCCGAGACAAACGAGTCGTACTCGTGAACCAATTATAAACCGGTTTTTATCAGTGTGGACAGAACCCTCGGAAGGAGTCAACTGTCTCACTACGAAAATAATATTTTTCAGCACACTAAAGGGATTTCTCGCGGATTTTCGATCAACTGTCACTAGCAACGAGATTGGTTTAGTTTGGTTTGTCGCTCTACGATTATTTTGTGCACATTTGGGGCTCATTAGACCATGGCCTACAGTTTAACGTGAATTCCGAATCACTCACAAAACATCCATGCCACCGTCAGGATTCCAATCTGAAGCACCAAAGGCCAGAGCGCTAGCCAATTGCCCAACAGGCATCTGGCATAATAAGGGATTAAAAGGTATTTTCTAAGGAGCCATCTTTCAAGCCATGTTATTTCAAACGATGTTATAGCGGGGCTCGGAAAAATTCATTCATTTAACCAAAACAAATGTATCTGTTGTTTTCAATTTCAACACAATAAACAACACACAATTTCAACACAATTTTTTAGCGTTCAGTAATAAAAAAAAGTTAAGAAAGGCACGTTCCTTGAAAGTGTTCCGAGTACTCACTTGCATATCCTTCCGACTGAGCGCCTGCGTGAACTCCTCCAGGTCGTCCGTGGAGAAGCCGTTCTTCCAGGCGGCCGCTCGGATCAGCTTCTGGGACTTGGACCTGAGTCCCTTCGAGACGCTCGCCTCAACGGATTCTGGAATAAAACTGAAGTGAATGCGAGATTAAAAGGCTTTTAGTTCTCCACAGCACCTGGAATAACTCATTCATTCATTCATTCATTTCGAATTTCGTCAGAAATCTTGAAAAAAAAAAATTATACTGAAAGTATCACTTTGAAATTGCTGTAAAAAAAGAACCACTCGTCACAACGAATTCACATCTGAACTGAAGATACTTGAAGAAGGGGGAAATGGTACGGCATCCAAAAAAAGTTCCACCTTATTTTTCTCATCCAATTGGGTATGACCTTGCCATGGTGGATGTCCTTTCCCCTAACAGTGTCACAACTGTTGAATGACTTGGAAGTCCTGTTTCCGCCCAAAAACCGAAACACGCAAGCGCATTGAACACTACAATGGCGCATTGAACACCACTGTGACGAGTAGTTCTTCTTTGACAGCATTTTGAAAGTGGGAATTTTATTATAATCACCCTGTACATGTACGATGTAGTAATAAAAAGAAACTACTTTTACTTTCGACTTTAAAAATTGATATTTTTATACTCCATTAAATATAGAAAATTCCAGAATGTAAAATTTTATAGACATTTTTTATCACTCGTTTTGTACCATAAAATTTACTTTTCCAAAAGAGATAAATTTAAAAATGTGCGTGTTAAAAAAATGTGATAGTGCAGTGGGAAAAAAAATAAATGCAAGTTTCTACGGAAATATTTCTTGATCTTTAATAATAACGATAATATAATGCTTTAAATTGTTAAAATTATATTGTAAAAGAATACATCATAATGCGTGTCTGTCTACTAGTTTTCGAAAAGGTGTAAAATAAAAATAAAAAACATTTAAAATTTTTAAAGCGTAGGACATGGCTGTTACGTGTATTTTAGATTATTATTTTAGATTTATTTGCTGATAAAACTAGTTCTTAATCATTAAAAACTTTTTAATATTTCATTTAGTCACTACAAGTTTTTAAAAAAAAAACATGCAAAAAATATAAGTCGTAATTTAATGCAAAGATACATTTTAAGTAAACAGATTTGCTACAATTTATGACACCTTATTTCACATTTAAAAAAACTGTGACGTGGCGCCATCTAGTGACACTATTTGTAATTTATTTAACACGAAACTTAAAAAACCAGTTTTAAGAGATGAAATATGTTGAAGAACTTACAAGGAAAATAAAATCAAAGGGATGGTCATGCAGCTTAAAATGATGCTGTACTGCATCCAGTTTCCGGCGATCCAGGTGACCAGGGGCAAGATGAAGTGTGCGAGCCCCCATCCCAGATGACCCGTCAATCCGTACAGCAGTCTGTATTCTTCACCTACGCATTCCACCACTGGAAACACACACAAAAATCATTAATGAACTGATTAAATTTTTTTAAGGGGGATTTGACTATTTACTTTTAACTGAAGCCAAAGAAAAAGGTAAGATTTATTTCGGGATACACTTTTTAAAGTGAACTCATTCACATTTGCGTCTCGTCAAGCATCCATGGCACCGCCGGGACTCACAGGCCCACCCAGTAAAGGGGATGCTCCTTATTACAAAGAGCTCAAAAGTATCCTTTATGAGGAAAGGAAAAACAACACTCTTGATTTACATAAAGGATTACTGACTTCAAGCTGAGACTGTTATCTAGAAATTACAGGGCATACAAATTCCCGTCTGAATTACCTCACACATTCACCGATTGATAAATTGTTTTCAATGTCCCCACTCGCATGCACAATAAGCTTCACTTGATTGAGCACAGAAATGGGTCGAGGTTCCGAAGGTCAACATTTTCTAAAATCCTCGCCACTTAAAATAAACAGATTAACGATTTAGATAGAACAGACTCAGACCTGCGAAGGCCGAATAGACTCGGTTGCATATAAATAAATAAAAATTCGAAAATTTCACAAACATTTTATTTATTTTCAAGTGAAAAAATAAATATAATGGAATAGAATAAAAAGTGAATAAAGAATTAACTATATAGAACTGGAATCGAACCCTATACTAAACGCTTATAGAGTTATTCATTAATTAAAATAATTATTATAATTAATTAAAAAAACTAATTAAATTAAATAATCGTGAGTCCCGGCGGTGCCATGAATGTTTGTGGGTGGTTCGGAATCCACTTTAAACCGTAGGTCCCGGTCTCATAGGATCGTAGAGAGCTGCGGGGGTAGTGTGACGTCTTCACGCTTCCCTGGACAGTGCCAAATGAGTAACAGCCCTTGCTTACGGCATAAAGATGGACTGTCTCTGCATTGCCAGCTGCATTAGAACGACAACAACTTAATAAACATAGTCATCATCATAGCTTCAAACGGAGTGGTTAAAAAAATTAGTTTATTTAGAAAAAAAGGTGTTGTTTAAGGTGGATTCCGAATCCCTCGCAAACATCCATGCCATCGCCAGAATTCCAATTTGAAGCCTGTGGTACCAAAGGCTAGAGTGCTAGCCAACTGGCTCTCTGATAAGTTAGCGCACCAGGCCCTACCAGGTGCGGGGTTGAGAGTGCGCGTCCTGGCCCAGCTCTAATTTTAAAGTCGCCATATCTTCCATGCAGCAAGTATCTTCCCATCTCACTTTTGAGCCCTGACATTTTTTTTAATTCTTTACAATTAGTTTAAAGATAAAATTATTATAATTATTACTTTTTTTCGTTTTTACTCTATAATTTTAATTTCCTGCCTACCATAAACTTATTTTAAATATTTTTTTGTTTACTTTATTTTTGGCTTCTTCATTTGTACTCTAACTTGGTTTTTGGACGTTACTCCACTTGTATCCATAATGTTTTTTATCTCCCGTTAATCATTTAGATAAGAGTTTAAAGCCCTGTCGGACCCTGCACTCCGTAGAAAGCAAAGACGACGACACATACAGTTACAGTTAGAAATGTCACTAAGAAAAAGGGCGATGGAAGGACAGAAGAAATTCGTCATATCACATTTAACAGATTAATTATAATGCAATAATTATAAAAAAGCAGCCAAGAAGGTTTAATAATTATTCCTTTTGTCGGTAAGAAAATTATATAAGCAGTATTACTTTAGTATGGGATATTTCGCCAGTGCGCCGCTCAGTCACACCGCTTGGCATGCTTATTTCACAGTCAAATATGATTGCAACGGCATGATGACCGAGCAGCTAGCGCTCTGGCGTTTGGTACAACAGGTTTGAAGTTCAAGTCCCGGCCGTGCCATTGATGTTTCTAGTGGTTCGGAATTCACTTTAAACCGTAGGTCCCGGTCCTAATAGGATCGGAGAGCGTTGTGGGTATAGTGTTAGTCGAGTCCGTAGCCTCTCTTCAAGCTACACGTGCCACCTGGGTAGTGCTCAATGAGTAAGAATGGTGCAACCCTTGGTTATGGCGCAAAGATGAACTGTCTCTGTATTGCCAGCTGCATTACAACAACATAATGCGGATCTGCATATGGGCAGTGTATTTTAGTCTAAAATCAATTTGGTATAATATCAAATGCGCATGTTCATTATACTCTATAAATTTATATGTCTGGACTGTGTTTACCTTTTCAACTTTATCGTACATTGAATTATAATTTTCTTGCATTCATTAAAATTTAAAATTGAATAAAAACGTAAAAATTTTTTTAAATACTCAAAAATTTAAAAAAAATTTAAAGAAAAAAAAAAAAAAAATTCCATTGGCTCGCCACTTTCACTGTCTGCCAACCACGAAATAAATTTCAAAAATGCATCTCCCAGAAATGATAAACGAGGTTGCCGTAGTTTTCTCAATCTTTTATAATCATCGTACCACATTTTATACTTTATCGCTAGTTTGTCCACTTGGCGAAACTGGGAATCAAACAAAATGTTTTTCAAGTAATGTTCCCTTTCAAATGAAACTGAACCTTGATTCCGTTTGAATCTTTTCCGCATTCTGTACATACTTGCTTCATTATTACCGTCAAACTTGGCAACGGATGTCCCCCCGTCCCTCTCTCACGTGGAAAATAATATTTGAAAACGTCGCACAAAAAGTGCAATTTTCTTGAAACATTTTACTTTAAACCGAAAGGCATTCGTAATATGCATATTCTCCTTTCTGTAGGCACAGCATTTTCCATTGTCTTTT